>OY720441.1:70463272-70658685 GCA_963082915.1 Dolichopus griseipennis | reverse complement strand
AAGGAAAGGGGGTTAAAGTTATAGCCCAAAATAGATACAAAAAGAAAGACTTAGTGGATGTCCTGCGCTCCGCAGAAGAGTTATGATGAAAACTAATTAGTTGTTTTGTAATTCTTCCCCTTTGAAATTTTCTTTCATATCTTTAATTTTTTTCATTTGAGAATTTTGAAGGGTCTGACAAAATATCTGAATATCTTGTTAAGGGGAAATGTAAAAATTGATAATATAAATTGACACAGCTTATTTACTAATATAGGTATAGCATTCATTTGTGCATCGACTAACAAGAATAATTTGTCTACGCTATTATTATGTTATAGCCAACCTTATTGAGTTCAATGTACAAATTTTATTTGTGACAGTACGATGCTTACTTTTGCATGTGTGAGTTATTATTTAATTTAATTTTGTATTTGCCTATTTATTATTTTTATTTTTAATATAGAAATATTCATTTATTACATCCAATTATTTTGAATTCAATAACGAATTTTAAACTATATAACTGACATTATAACCTTCAATGAGGGTCGGAATCTAGGTTACATATTATAACCACTGTACCACTAATTCGTTTATTTGTTTTGTTTAAGCGCTAACTGTTCAACTGTTAGGCTAATAAGCCTTTTTATACCATTGGTATATGTTTGAACAGGGGGTATGAATTCCACATACAAATTAAACATAGTACTAGGCCTTATAACAAGTAGAAACGTTTTAGATTTTCAATAGATACAATTCTATTTTTGTTTACATTGTAATATTTTGTATTTGACTTATATGGCATCTGTCAGTTATATTATTCAAT
Source organism: Dolichopus griseipennis (assembly GCA_963082915.1). NCBI lineage: Eukaryota > Metazoa > Arthropoda > Insecta > Diptera > Dolichopodidae > Dolichopus > Dolichopus griseipennis. The sequence continues at coordinate 70,657,877 of OY720441.1, read as the reverse complement.
TAAACTATTTGTTTATAATTTTGCATTTGTTTATATTAATGTATTTTTTATTAAAGATATATAATTAATTATTGATTAAGCCATTAATTTGAACCCAATGGCGAGTCGAATCGAAAACTAGAAAAGATTTTTCACTTTCATTGGGATTCAAACCCGGGCCTTTCACATGGAAGGTCGGCACTTTAACCACTGTACCACCCAGCCGTTGATTAAATTTTTACAGCTTTCCTTGTATAGAGAAAATAATTTTAATATGAAATTATCATAATTTGAGAATTTTTTACATAAAAAATTTCATTTGACATACAATCTTGTTTTAAATAACCTTCAGCAACTATATTTGCTTTAAACATATTTACATATAAATAAAAATAAACAAAATAGAAAAATAAATCAAATAGAAGAAAAAAAAAAGTAATAAAATTTTAAAAATTTGCTTACACCAAAAGAATTATAAAGTTATATTTTCTCTATGTATTCTTTTGAGAGTAAAAAAAAAAAAACTAAAAACAAAATTGTGTCAAAAAGTTTATAAAAAAAAACACTTTACAATATTTTCAAAAGTTGTCTTGCAAATATGACAGGAAATTTTTTTTTTGTCAAAAGATTTTTTTTTTTTTTTCAAAATTTGATTTATTTTAAAAAGACAACACTTTCCTTATTTAATGTTAGTTACAAAATGCTTTTTTTTCTATTAACAAGTTTTTTAAAATTTTTCACAAATCATTTTTTATATTTATTTTAATAATATACTAAAAATCTATCAAAGAAAATGGATACGTATTTTTTTTATTTACCTTTGCAAAATTCATTGATGAAAATTTAATATAAATTAAATTTATTTATTTATTTATTATTTAGTTCAAGCTTAACTCAAACATGATACAAAATATACTTTTAAAACTAATAAAATTGAGTATTGGTAGGAGACTGCCACATACAATGTGATGAGCGAGTGATTCAGCCTTTCCATTTCAGGTGTAGCAGATATTTTATTTTTATTTTATAATAATTATAATATTTTTTTAATCGCTAACTGTTAGGCTAACAAGTCTGTCTATATCATGGGTACATGTTGGAACATGGTGTCATATTATATTTGTGTTATTAAAATTGATCTTAATGAATTCCACATACAATTTAAACATGAGATAGTACTGGAGCAATAGGCATTATAACATGTAGAAACGTCTTAATTTTTCAATAGATACAATTCTTTCTTGTTTGTATTATTCAATTGAATTATTTGTTAATATTGTTATATTAATGTATTTTTTATTAAAGATATGCAATTATTAATTATTGATTAAGTCATTAATTTGAACCTAATGGTGAATGGTAGCTGAATCGAGTCGAAAACCAGAAAAGTTTTTTCACTTTCACTGGGATTCGAACCCAATTTGATATGAACCTTGAAGCTAGATTAAAGTCTACTTCATCAAGTAATTGTGTAGACACAATATTACCTTTGAATAATTCTATTAAGAATATTATATTGGCAACATCACGATGTTTCTCAAAGGTAAAGTAATTTAATAAGTTCAGACGGTGCTCATACGTTTGTAGTTTATGTGGTTAAATTAAAGTAATTAGTTAGTAAAAAAATCTAAGAAATTTTGGTATTAACAAATTAAATTTATGAATAATAAATTTAATATTTACTTTGTATTAACATTAACTTTGAGCCCTTATGGGCTTCATAACTGATAATAAAATTCAAAATTTGATCTTATCAAGCATTTGTAAAGCGATTTATATACGAAAGGACCTTCAAATTTGATACATGTATTTGTTTTTTTTAAATATACATTGATTTCATGTAAAAACACTGTGTCTTAAATCGAGTAAATGTAATTATATTAGAGAATTTATTATTTTTAATTAATAGTGCGGGTTATACAAGCACTTTTTTATGCCCATTAGCATGTCGCGATTTGGTTATTTTTTTTTCCTTTGGATTTATCTGTGTCTTTATATTCATTCCATAGTACTATAGAGAGCTATGCACAAAGTAGATTCCTATAAAAAGGGATGAGATTATAACTCCAATTATATAATGGAATCCTAACCATAATCGTCTTTCAAATACATTAACAAGCAAAATTGAAAGGAAAATTATAGGACCTAAATATCTAAAAAATAATGTGGGACTAGCCCAATGATGATATTTAAAATTCCTATAATTATTCTTATTTTGTAACTTTTTCCGAGACCATCAATCTGTTACAATATTACCTCTTTTAATAAATCTTTTTTGAACTTTTGATTGATGAAAAAAAAACAATTATTTCTAAATTATTGAAAATTTTTAATAAAATATTGTTTTATATTTTACTAATATTCTGTTGAATTCTGGTAGGAATTATAAAAAATACAAAAATAGCAATAAAAAAAAATTTTAGTTATTTGTTTTTTTTTTACAAATTTTCACATAAAAATTTCTCTAATGCATAAATTATTAAAATTAATAAAATGCACAAAGACACAAAGTTTCGAATTGAAAATTTTAAAATTCCAAAATACCAAAAATTCAAAATTCAAAATCTTAAAATTCACAATACGAAATTTGAATTCAAATACCAAAATTGAAAATTCAGCGGTAAACAAACAACATAATAGTGGCGGCTAATGCCCCCTCACCTTTACTAAACAAAATAATGATACCCGGTCTTCTGTAACCTCTTCTCTAAATCTAATCTACTCCTCCGTCTTTTCTAATTTGTTCTCTAAATCTGATCTCTTCCCTATCTTCTTTAAACTTTTATACCACTCTTTCATAGGAGGGGAGTATATTTTACTCATATACATAATATCAGCAAGGAACTATTTAATATAACAAAGACTTTCGCTGCCCAAATTTTTCAAAGAAATTGAACTGATGGTTTTTATTATTGCTTTGAAATTATTTGTAAGTTTTAGAATTTTGAAATTTTGAAATTTTGGATTTTAAATTTTTACTTTTTGATTTTTTGGGATTTTGTAATTTGAAACCTAAAGTTCTTATAATTTGAGATTTTTTCATTTGTAATTTTTGTTTTTGGCGTTTTGTGGCGCTCCCAATATTACTTTACATATAAAGTCATTTCACATATCATTATTGCAAAATATTCATCAAATATTTTACAAAAAAGATATTTTTTTTTATCTGAGAACCGTCTGATACAATTACTATAGAATTCTATAAATACAAGTATATGATTATAATAAAAATTTTTTTTAAGTTTTATTTTGAAAATTTAATATTATTACTCTAATGTAAAACTATTTTCTATTTTTTTGTGTTGAAATGGCAATTCAATTGCAATTTAGTGCCTATATTGTGCAATTTTATTCTTCAAAATGGCATGGGATCGATATTTTGTGCAAAAAAAAAGGAAATGCAATTTAAAATTGGAAATAAAAGGAAATAAGCAAGTTATTTCAGTATACAATAGGATTTATTTTAGAAAAGATCTTTTGTAAATATTGAATATAATACATTCATATAGAAATCGATTGAATCCATATGGTAAATATGATTAAGAGAAACAATAAAAAATAATTTTATAGTAGAATTTATTTAACAATTTTTTTTTTATTAATCATGCTTTTGTTTCAAATTCAATTTAAATTGTTAAAATTCTGTATGAAAAAAGTTGTGTTTTAAATTTTTAAATATTGTAAAATTTTGGTAATATTTATATTAGAATTGTTTTTTTTTAATTACCATAATTAGTAATTTAACATACGTTTGATTTGAAAACTTCCAATTCCTTTGGTTGATATTGGTTTGTAACACTAAAAATTATTCAAATAAAACTTGTTAGAATTAGCACCAAAATATTTAAAGATTGTTATTTAAAGTTATTTAAAGAGTCTTTTATAAAATAGTAGCATTTTTAACTAATTTAAGCAGTATATGGCATTCACTAAGTCTATTTATACTAGGTTTCAGTTTCTTTAATCGTTATATTCACTTAGCCGTTGATTACTTGGCTGTAGTTATTGTCTGAGATTATGAATACACAAATGTTAGTTTTGTGCGCCATCTATTAGCCTACACAAGAGTTATTTATAAATTTTTATTAAATTTTACTTTCTTTTACGATATAAACTATAACGATATAATTATACAATTTTACAACATTGTTCTTCATTAATTATAATTTGACCGCGTTTTGAACCCGAAACCTTCCTCATAAAAGGCGGCATCTTTACCACTACACTATTGGTCAGATCTTTATTTCATTCATTTCTAGGAACAAACTTTTTATTAATTTATGATTTTTTAATCCAAATATATTAGTTGCTTTTAATGGAAAATGGGACCAGCTTAGAGATTGTTAATAAGACAAATTATTACTCATTACACTCATTGAGGTCTTTTTAAAAAGATTTAAATACTCTTTTTTAAAGGGTATTACAAAAAAATAGATAATTACAAATAAAAAATATTTATAGTTCCCATTTATATTTGACTCATCTGTATACATATTCATATATAGGTATATAACTGTAGGTATATAATACATATACTGTACATTAATATTATAATTAATTTAAATTTTCACAAAATTTTATTGATAATTTTAATTATATTTGTTTTTAATTGAACTTTATGATACACATATATGATCATGTGTTTTTTTAGAATATTTGATTTGATATTAATATTTTATCAAATAAATGGTAACCTTAGCAAATGATTGATAGAATTTATAGCTATTACATAAAATTGAAAAACAAATTATAAATTAATTGAATAAAATATATACTAAAGTGTCGTAAAAAATTAGGATGTAAATGTTGAATTTTAAAATAATCAGATCAACTTTGTTTAATTCAAGAAACATTTTTTTTTAGCTTAATAATGTTGAATTGCATACTTTTAGGATATTAAAATGGTTTACATTTAATAGATAAACTTTTTTCCCAAAAATTTAATTATCGGACCTGTAAATTATGTGATAGTTTCATCAAAATGTATTAAGTGGTTAACAGAAAGAAGCACTGTCTCTCATTTCAGTTAGATACAAAAGATCTATCATTAATTTCTGATATATAATTTTAACAGAAATAAATTTGGTTTTTACACTTGAACCTGTTGTACGATGGGCTTTTTTCCTAGTTATGATATAAATCATTCTTCTTTATTTAACATAACTTGACCGGAGTTCGAATTTAAGCTTTTGTCTTCCAATTAAAATAACAGCGCTTTAACCACCTTGTCATTGTTCATATCATATTATATTATTTAATACACAAAAGTTGGCGAGACCATGCCAACATGTAAAATAAATATTTCACATCTCGAATTGTTATGAATACTTCACACACTAAATAATGATAGCAATACTAATACCTTTAAATTAATTTTATTAATGATTTAAGAATATAATAGAAATAGAGTCAAACAAAATCGAAATTCGAAAATAAGGGGAAAAAAATTATGTAATATATTTATACAAAGGAAATATTTATACGAAACGTAATTTAAAATAGTCAAAGTATTAAAAAACTGTCTGAAGTAATTCGGTTTTGCAAAGTATTTAAAAATGACAGAATAAATGCTAGAAGAAATAAAATATTTTAGTAAAAATGCCTAAATAAAACTGTGCAATTGCACAGGGGTCTTACTTGTAAATATATATTACATATAAATGTTATAATTTTACATACTTATCAATTTTTTTTTAATATTAGAGTAATATCACTCCTAAATGATTTTTGCATCACTTTATTTAAAATTTAAAAAAAAAAAATAATAAATTCAGTTAAGGAAATGTTATATTATTAACATTCTTATATTAATTATATATATTTAAAAATTTTTTTTTTTTGTTATTTACAGTTAAATAAAAAAAAATATACTAAATAAGTTTTTTGTAATATGAAATACAATTAGTTTATTAGTACAGAAAAATAAAAAATTAAAAAAAAAACAAAACAAATTATTAATTATATAAATCAACAAAAGTGAACTTTTAATAGTGAAAATATAAATCTTAAGTAGAAATTTAAAATAAAAAAAAAACATGTATAATATTTAAATAAACAAAAAAATGCTGTTCTAATTATAATTAAAATTAATTAAAAAAAAAATTAAATTAAATTAAATTAAATATAAAAACAAAAAAAAAAGTTAACATATAATATAAATTAAATTTAATATTAAAAACAAGTAGTTATAATAAAATTATAGGTAATTTTTATATTAAAAAAATAATAAATAAATAAATAATAAAATAAAATTTCCATATAAATACTAAGATATAAAATACATTTAAATAAAATTTGTATAGTTATATATAATATATATATATATTTCACATAAAAATTGTTTTAATTTTTTTTTAAAAAATATTTTTGTTAATAATATAAAATAATTGAATTATTCAAAAAATAAAATAAAATTAATAAAATTATTAAATATCAAAAGGTAAAATTAAAACATTAAAAATTAATAAAATAAAGTAGTTAATATATATATACATTTGTATGTATTAAATGTAATAAAAAACAAAAAGAAAACATTAAAAAAGAATATATAATTAAATAACTAATTAAAGATTGATACATAAGTAAATTAAGGTATAAAAATCCAGTAAAAGAAATAACCATAAGTGCAAAATTTAATTTTTTGATTATAAATTAAAATAATCAAAGAACAAATTAATTAAAAAAAAAAAATTAATTAAATTTTTTAATTTAATAATAAGTAAAAGGAATTAAAATTGAAAAAGATTTATAAAGGATTATGGCGACTTATATATTTTTTCTGAGACTGAAAGAGGTAAGTTTGATTTATCTTTATTTTAAAATATTAATTTTTATATTTTAAAATTATAATTTATTTCTTTGGTTTTATTGAATTTAGTATTTATTATATTTTTTAATTAAATTAAAAAAAAGATGTTTATTAACTTGTGAATATGTTTTTACCAACCTCTTATTTGAAATATAATAAGAGGTAGATATTGTTTTCACACTAAAAATTGGACCCAGCGTTTTTTGAATATTTGCATTGTGTGCAGGAACCCATAAAACATGTTTTCAAATGATGTCCGTCTGTGTGTATGCATGTATGGAATATGCATAGATGTTTATATGTATGTATGTGCATACGAGTAAAGCTTAAATGACTAAGCGGATTATCTTAAAATTTCGTACATCAAATTTTCGATGTTAATATCTGATGAAAATCAAATAACAAAGGGCACTTTTATAGAGTAATTTTCAGGTTTTTGCTAATGTTTCATAAAGCAAAAATGGTACAACAAAACTTATTGCATAAAGGTTGTAACACAAATAAAGAGCTACAATTAAGTTATAGAAAGTTTTTTAAACAAACGAAGTTAAGTGTCCCCTTTATTATATTTAAAAAATATTTTGTGGATTTCTTTGAAGTCTAAATTTAATTTAAATATAAAAATTTTTCTGTGTATATGTATTGCAATCTTTCAAAAATCTTTTTGGGAATTATTAACAAAAAAAATTGGTATCAAACAATTTGTAAATATGCAGGGTTCTGCTGAATTAATAATTTTACGTATTAAAATTATAAAATAAAATAATGATTTGATAACAAATTAACTAATAATACTATGATAACTAATTAACTTAACTAATTCAAGCCTAAAAACTAGCATAGTTATTTTTAAAAATATTAAAGTTTTGTCTTGCCACTAGAATTTAATTGTAAATTTCGGTTTAGGAAATCTTGTTTTTTTTTATAAAATCTCGTTTGAAAATATCTCTTTTTTTTAAGTTCTGGAAAAGGCTGATAATTCCGATTTTATTTTGGCTGATAAGGAGATTTTTCAAAAAAAAAATGAGATTGTGTAAACCGAGATTATGGAACGCTTCCTTTTGGTTGTCCAGCCATTCTAAAAAAAAAAAAATTGTATTTTAAATCGATTGTTACATTGAGCGGTTTAAAATCAATAATTTTGTTAAAAATAATACTGATGCATAATTTTGGATTTTGTATGTGACAAATATTACGTGTTCAATACATAATTGCGGGTGGTTTGGATAGTTCCAATTAATTTTTTTGCATTTGTACTGCATCAATACTAATTTCATTAGTTTTTTTTTTTTTTTTAATTTTATTGACTCTTTTAATAATATTTATTATACCCGCATCACTACATAGTCAAAGGGTATAATAAATTTGCCATTAGGTTTGTGACGCAGAGAAGGAGGGGGTAGATATAGACTCAAGTGTATGGATCGGATCAGAATCGAAAAATAAATCGATTTAGCTATGTATGTCCGTCCGTCCGTCACCACGATAACTCAAAAACCAAAGGAGTTAGGATCTTGAAATTTTCGCAAATTCATTTTTTTTACAATAGCCGTCATCGCTATTTAAATCCATCAATTTTGGTCCATGGCTTCGGGGAGCTGCCATACAACTCCTTCTTTTATATGAGCATTACACTACACCTAATAAAGCGGTATGTTTGAAATTTTGCCAAAAGTAATAAATGTTTATAATAATAAAGATATAATGTTTAGGTCATACGGGTATCCCAGAGTTGACACAGTCTACTCTACCACACTCTCGTTTTTTAATGAAATTTATGACATTTAGCTATTTATTTTTATTAGAATGTTTGATTTGATATTAATAATTTATCAAATGAATGAAAACCTTGTGCATAAATGGTTTAAGTAAATAGCAATCAAATTGTTTTTATATATTTCCATGTTGTTAAAAAAATAAATTAATTTAATTAATACTTTAAAATCCTTATTTCAAGCCCGTGGTAGAATATACCTTTTTACGATATACTTTTTTCGATATTTAGAATCAAATAAACTTTAGGTAGGCTTTTTTCCTTTTTGTTTCACTCTTTTCCTCTATCTGTCTGACATTTTTTCACCGGGACTCCTATTCGTTACCTTACAATTTTCATGATTCAAAACAACTTTAAATATTACCGCTTTAAATTGCATACTTTTAGGCTTATTATTTGGTTTACATTTATTAAATGAACTTTATTACTAAAATTTAATTGCTCTACAAGCAATTAAGGATTTCTCCTCCAATTAGGAGAAATTCGGAAAGTCAGGAGTTTAAAAAATAGGTGCGGCGCTTTCTTAAACAAAACTTTAGTGCACTAAGCCAAAGCTCGTTTTTAACCAAACTTAAAGGACCTGTAATATAAATGTACAGTTTAAGTCAAGCAGTAAGTGTAAATTTTGCGGAATTGAACACATTAGATGAAATTGGTTTTCAATAGTGTTATGAGTTAATAGTTCAATTCTGTAAGGATGAGCATCTGATGCGTTCCTTGTTTCGCACTGAAAAATTTATTTAGAACAAGTGCCAATCTCTACTAGATATAAAGCCATATTTATTATAACTTTTGAACTTTTTCGAAATTATTTTTGTAAACTGAATGTTTTCTAATTAATCCCCATTTATAATAAATTTAAAAAATGGTTTGTTTCGCTCTTTGAAACAAGCAACATTTGGAATTTTCTAATTAGGATTGCCCAATTTGTAATTATATATAATAATTTTTTACGTAATATTGTCTGTATGTACCTTTTACAAATATTGCTTTAGATACATTATTAATTATTATAAATATTTTAAATTATTAATATTTTTTAAAAATTATATTTTGATTTTCCTTTTTGAATTTTATCAATTTAAAAAAAAAATTTTAAATGAAAATTTATGTAAAGTTTTAAGTGGTTAAAATAATTCAACTATAAAATATATATACGATTATACTATCACATACTTTTGTAGATACGTATGTACCTTTAAATGAATTTATGTACATTTTTGATAAATAATTTACAAAAAAAAAAAAAAAAAATAAATTTCTAATAAATTTTAAGTCAACATATAAAGAGACAAATGTGTCATAATAGGATTAAATAAAATAAATAGAATATAGTATTTATTTTATTCGCGAAACGTGAGCTATACCAAAACATTCTAATCATACTCCACTATTTTGTTTTTTTTTTTAATATTTTTTAAAATCAGAGGTGAATGAATGATTGTGGGTGGGTGAATGAAAATTCTTTTTTTCTTTGGAGAGAAATTTGAAAATTTAAATAATTTTATTTTTTTTTTTTTTTTAAATATGGTGTATGCAATATAATCACCTGAATACACTCAGTGGAACTAATAAAATAATGTTATATTACCTATTTAGGATTTAATACCTTATCAAAAATACATAATGTACGTAAATTCATAATTGTGGGTAATAATTTTATAATAAAATCGTATATTTGATAAAATTATTGCATAATAATATTTTTAAAGTAAAGTAAAAGATATTAAAGTACAGATATTTGAACTAGACTTAACATTAAGGTATTTTTAAAGCGGTATATTAGACCAAAACTAATAATTTTAATTAAAAACTAGGAAGAGTGTAGTAGAGTAGACTGTGTCAACTCTGGGATATCCGTATGACTGAAGTCTACATTATATCATCCGGTTAATTACTTTTGGCAAAATTTCAAACATACAGCTTTACTAGGTGTAGGTTAATGCTCATGTAAAAGAAGGAGTTGTATGGCAGCTACTCGAACACTCTGCAGTAGACCAACCAAATTTAGCAGTAACTTTGCCATTACACCAAACTATTTTTGGCAAAAGTTTAGACATCCGCCTTTAATAGGTATAGAGTAATGCTCTTATAAAAGAAGAAGTTGTATGGCAGGTACTCGAACCCAATGTAATAGACCAACCAAATTGTGTACAATTTTTAGCCATTAATCTAAACTATTTCTAGCAAAATTTAAGATACCCAGCTTCAATTGGTACAGAGAAATACCTGAAACAAATTGGCTTGAATTGTATCTATATATTAAAAATTAGTTATATTTTCTTGAAGTGTTCTCCAGATCCATTTCAAATATACTTATATAAGATAATTAGAACTATATTCCAAAAATTCAAATATTATTCTCATATATTTGCTTTAGTATTCGGTACCTTCTAACCGCTCTACTACATGTCGATATAAGAAAGAAGATAATTGAAAGTCTTTAAATTATTGCCGAAATATAGGTGCTGCTTGTCAGCATACTATAAACATCTACTATGTAATTTATTAGAAGAAATTAAAAGTATTATGTCAAAAATACAATCGTTTAGCAGTTCGATCATATTTAAATAAGATTTACAGTATAATCGTACTTGAACTCTGAAGTAACTTTGCCAAATCAACTTGTGTGAAACATAACCACCATATATGTATTTCCTCAAAAACAAGTCAACTAATTCATTTTTAAAATCGCCATTAAATCCTAGATAAAATGTCTTATCCCTTTTTATTCTTTTCTTATCCTTCCTCTTATTGTTCTGTGCAAGCTTCTTGGGTTGTTATCCTAGAATTCTGGGTGCTTCAGATAAAGAAGTTGTAGAAGTGGAGTAGAAGTGGAGTAGAAGTGGTTTTTTTAAATGGGAATAAGAATTGACCTTACAGGAGGAATAGATTTCTCAGGTGTGTAGGTAGCAGCTCCTTTTACCCTTTCTAAAAAAAGAATCTTTGTACCTAGAATTCTGGGTGCTTGAGGTAGAGAAGTGTTAGAAGTAGAGTAGAAGTGGTTTTTTTTAAGTGTAAATGAGAGTTACCCTTCCAGGACGTTTAAATTTCCCAGGTGTCTAGGAAGCAGCTCCTTTTACTCAGTCTAAAAATAGATCTTTGTACTGTATTAAAACAACTGTTTACAATGGAAATGCAAACTAAAATTAAAAATTTTTTAATAAAAATTATTTTCGCTTTATAATCTTGCAATAAATTTTAAAATTTTTTTTTTAAAAATTTAAAACATCTGTTCAAATTATTGAATTTATTTTTTAGGCTTATTTTCTATAGAGTATATATGTATGTGTATGTTTTTTTCATATAAAAATAAGTACATATATGTATATACATTTTGGCATCCACTAAAAGAATACCAAAACCGAAAAACAGAAATTTAAAAAAAAACCAAACTTTAAAAGCTTCAATCTTTCAATTAATCCCTTTTTATTTGATAAATTCACGTTTTTCATTGTTTTCATTTTTCATATATATATGCATATATATGTGTATATATGTATACGTATATATATTTATATATATAAATGTATGTATATCTATTTAAAATTTTATCTATCAGATATAGAAAGAGAAAAAAGAGCGATTGCGTAACAATAAAAATAACAAAGTGATAAATATACAAACCTATATATATACTCGTATATATTATATACATAATATACATTAGATAGAGAAAGATACAAACTAAAATGAAAGAAAATAACAAATAAAATTTAACATAGATTAACTGGTATAATGTTTTTCATTACTTCTAAAAATTTTTCCTGTCAATGTATATTCAAACAATATATTTTCAATATTTTGACAATATATTTGTTATCTTTTTTTAGAAAACACTTAGCTTCAATTAATTACAAAAACAAATACTGCACCACATGTGGTAATTGTATTTTTGGAAGCATAATTTTCGATGTTAATTTAATTTTATGGGTTTAAATATCATATTCCAAAAATTAATGTTGCACACCTCTGGCAATGTGGTATTGTTTATGTATATTTGTAAAGCTAAAATTGGATAACAATTATTTTATAATAAATTTAGAAAAATAAAATTGATTTACTGTATCATTTACAAATTTAATTTTATTAAAAAACAAGTATTATTTGAAAGGAATTTAAGGTGTGCACTTGATACGAGTTTTAATATGATTTTAAATGCCTGGCAATTATTTTTCTCACCTGTATTTTATATGCCGCAGAATTGATAAACAGGTTTATCTCAATTCAATATTATTTAGTTGATTTTTATCCGATTAATTACATAAACTTCTCACACTGGTAAAAACACTATCAGTCTCGATTAATTATTTCGATTGAATTCAATATATTGGTTAATCTATAGTTTGATGTGTAGTTTAAATATTTTCTTAAGGTGTTTTTATTATTTTAAATAAACCTTAAGAAAATAGAATTAAAAACTCAAATTATCGGATGATTACACGTGATTTTGCAAGCCTCAGCCTTTAAATATACAATAGCGAGTTGACCTAAATGTACATTATCAAAAAGGGTAGATATTAAAATTATAAGTTTACAAAACATCCGTTTGGAAAGTTTTTAAATAAAATTTAATTACTTACATATGCAAGAAATTTATATATAATACATAACTGTGCGCAATTTAGCTTTTTACAGTTGCCCGACAAATATTTCTCTCCTAAGGATCTGTCTAATATCTATAAAGTGTATATTCGACCTAAGATGGAGTACATCTCTCGCATTTGGGCTGGCGTATCCCAAACTACTATGAGGTACCTCGACAAAATTCAAAGCCGCGTCTTACTCCTAATAGGCAACCCTGTCGAACAAGTAGCATTTACTCCACTTAACTCTTATCGAAAAATTGTAGCGATTTTTCTGTTTTATAGATATCTTGTAGGTAATGACACTTGCTCTGTTAAATTTAAGTCAATTATACGTCCTTTTAGGAGAAGCAAATGTCTACACTGTGGAAATTCCAAGAAGGTTTAACATTGGTTATAGAAATTCATTTGTTGTGAGAACTGCTAAGATGTGCAACATGCTTCCATCTAATGTGTTCCCCATCTGTTAATAACGTTCCATACTACAACTTGCAAAAATTCAAAACGAATCTATCACCGCATAATTCAGACTCATTTGCAGTCTACCTCTAAATTCCCGCTTAATATCCTTTTTTCCTCCGCCTTCCAACTAAACCTTCAACGAATCCGTTCCTAGTGTTAAGTTAGCGTGTTTAAAAAATAAAAATTATATAACTAAAAGCATAGATAGTTAGCATTTTGACATATAAGATTTCAGAGCAATATTTAATAAATATATTAAATTTTTTTATAAAATTATTAAAATTAAAATTGAAGTTTTGAACTCAAATTTAACAGTATAATTAATACGGTACTTAATTTTTGACAAATGGATATTTGCAAATTACTAATTGATTTTTCGCATTGTCATTTTTTTGACAAGTGGACTTAGGCGAAACTGACATTTTTCATTTGAATTTTACTAAGTTTTAACATTTTTAAGTAATTAAACATCAAAAATGTATACTAATTCAAAATATTGACTGAATAAACAAAATAATTTAAATTATACCGAAAAACAAAATTATTTTACATCGCATAATTCAAATTATTTTAATGTGATAATAATTGTGTTTCAATGTCAAATGTACAAGCCTGAAGTAACAGAAAATTTAATTGATTAATATTGCGAATGATGGCATAAAGCAAAAACTTGTACTGATTTTAGAAAATTAAAAAAAAAATTGTACTTTATTTGACATAAGAAATTGTGTTTAAAACGTCAGCTCTATGCCAAATCTCCCAAATGAAAAATGTCCTAATGTTAAAACTAGTAATATTTTTTTATAAGATAAAAAGTATTTTTTTTTTTGTAAAAACGTGATCTAATATGTAATTTGGAGAAAGCATACATAAATGTATATATATATATATTATATTATTTTGTGTATATACAAATACGAGTTTATACATTCAAGAAATGTATACTTTAATTGCCTTAATATACATATAATCAAAAACAGTTTAACCTTATCAAAGCCATTCATAAAAAAATATTTTAATATTCTTCTTCTTCAGCTGCTAACTCACTACTGGATGATAAGCGATCACATGTTGCTGATACAAATCTTACAAACCTTAACATAAGTTAAAACAACGTAAACGTAACTTGTTAAAACTCTTTAAAAAAAATTGACTTAGCTCCTAACAATTGTAACATAATCACTTCTAAAATTTAAAAACGATGCATAATTTTATATTTTGTCCATTTTTATAGAATAATGGTTAGGACTTTGACATCGCTTTTACCATATTTGATATTTCGCAGTTTTGACATAGTGCCCACGTCGTCACTTTCTAGATTTCTGAATTAGCATAATTGTTTTTTCTTTTTTAAATATTGTTGTTTTCAAATAATATTTTTACAAAACAAGCGCATAAGAACATAATTCTAAAGGTATACTAAATTTGCCACAACATTTGTAATGCTGTAAAGAATAGATTATAGATGTAGACTCAGGGTATATGGTAGTAGAAAAGTATGCGTTTGTTGTCTGCATGATATCTCAAAACTTAATGGAGCTAAGATTTCATAAATTTTTTTTTATACAACATCCATTTTTAATATTGATATTCAGCAGAGTTTGCACAACAGATTACGGTCAGTAGCCGTCATACAATTTCTTTATTATATGAGAATTACTTTATATTCAATAAAGACGAGTATTTAACATGTAAACGCGAAAAGTAGTTGACATTAATGACCAAAATTTGTGCAAAATTTAGTTAGTCAACTCTAATGCAGATTGTTCGAGTAGCTGCCTTCCTTTTTTTTTTTGACGTCATAATATAATATCTGATTAAGCTGAGTATTTAAAATGTTTCACAAGAGAAGTTAATCAGATTATATGATCTTTATAATAAGTTCGTGCGAATATCTTAGAGTTAACACAGTTGACACCATTGACTTAAAAATTCTTTTTACAAAAATTGTTGAATGAATTTAGTAATACTATATAAATTTGTCTGAACTACTAAAGTGTTGATTATATTTTTAAATGAATCAATTGAATTTTTTTTTCCAAGTCTTGTATAATAAAGAATGAAAGATTTTATTAAATTAAAAGTAAAAAATATAGTAAACATTTTAATAATATGATTGACGTCAAATAAATCTTATTTTTGTATAGTTAATGACAACATTTATAATAATAATTTAATAATGTATTCTGTTGTAATAACATTAATAATAATAATAATAATAATAATAATAATAATAATAATAATAATAATAATAATAATAATAGTAATAAGAATACAATCGTTAAATCTAGTACAATTTTGAGTATACTAATTAAATATAAAAGATTATTCTTAAAAAATGTAAAAAAAAATGATGTTTTGATGAATTTTTTAACTACATACTAATTATTAGATTTAAATAAAATTTGTATATTTTACACAACGAACTTGGCCTATTTAAATAATACCAAGTATATATTTTCTATAAGAGTACGTTTGTCAAATACAATAACTGTACAATTAAAATTTTTATAATTCTTTTTATATTCTTGTGTAATAAATGTGTACATTTGCATGTAAATAATATGTACATATTGCATATGACAGGAAAAGAACTGTTGACATTGGATTAAAGAGTACATTTATATTTAAATTAGTGAAAGAAAACTTATTTCGGATTAAAACCAAAAAAAAAAAAAAATAAAGAAAATAAAAACAAATTTAAATTAAAATAGCAATATTCGGCCACAATATACAACCAATTTTTTTTTTTTGATTTATACACATAGGAATGTTTATGTATGTGAATGTAAAAAAAATTTTCAAAAAAGAGTTACCATATTTTTGTATATTACTGCATTTTATTTGTCTGTATTTCATTTCACTATAAATCATTTGCCTGCTGTTAATGAAACGTTTTACTCCCTTATCACATTGTGTGACGTAAGGAACCGTTTATAAAAACCTAAATAAGTGTCACAAAAAATTATGTAAAAACAAAATATTTATAAAACTAGCTTAAAACTTCTTGTCATACCTGAATTTAAAGGTTCAGAAGGATAGGGGTCGAGAATATTTTTAACTGATCATATAAATATATATTTTTTTAAAAAAAGAATAATCTGATTTCTTGAATTTATAGCTCTTATACGCTAAATTTAAAGCTCTGAAAGTTTGACATTGCTCTGACATTGCAGACTACTTGCAAAAATAGATTTAAATGGAAAATAACATTGTATAGTTAATTGAAATTAAGGCATATTAAATTAAGGCTAACAGAATTTTGAAAATGCTTTCTGTTTTTATAGTATTGAAAAATTTAGTTGACAAACGTGCAAAATTATTCAGGTATATCAACATCAACTAAATTTTCATTAACTATTCAAACAGTTTCTTTCAGTATACAGAAAATATAGTTAGTAATAAAAGTCGATGACAGTTAAAAAACAATATTGAAAAATTTCTTCAATACTAAACTTTTATATTCTGTTTCATTTCCATTAATATCTTAGGCCATCTCCTAATAGTACAAAAATAAAGAGTTAGAGATTAAAGAAAAACTTGCAAATTTATATTAATTAAAACTATTTAAATGTAAGCGGTGTAATGGGTAAGCATTTGGCTTATTAACCGAGGGGGGGGCTGGGTTCGATTCCCGGTCAGGTCATACAATATCAAATTAAAAAAAAATTATTGAAAAATCTCCATGGTGATCAAATATATATAGTAACATATAAAATATAACATATAAATAAAATAAATTATATTACTTATAAAATATTATTGTTGGCCCACATCCCGAAAAAAAGGACCCGTCAATTTGCAAAGGTATTGTAGGAAATACTTAAAAAATAAATATATATATATATAAATGTACAAACTTGAAAATAAAAAATTGAAAATATTCAGTTTGTCTCACTAAAACTGTTTTTTATTTTTTGCACTTTTTGGCAACTCTATTTTTTTTTTTACATACTACAATGTTTAATATACCAATTTTAAACATATAATAAATATTAAAAATTTGTAACAAGCGTATATACTAGCATTTTAGCTATTTTTAATGAAAAACAAATAAATTCACTTTGGAACCTCTAAAAATACACGTACAAGTATACGAAAAAAAGGCCTTAATGGTCTTTATGATATATGTTGAACTACTTTAATTTGTTTTTTTTTTTTTGTTGTTTTGTTATTTTATTCATTAAATAAACCTCAAGCATCCCTTTTTCTTTTGTTGTTGTTGTTATTTCCACTTTCTGTATTCTTATTTAACGATATTTCATAATATTTTTGTCGCAATTGCAGCAGCAACGTCATCATTTTTCTGTTTTTTTTCAAAAAATATGAATGAATATTAGATTTAACATTTTTATACATATTTTCCCAAAATAAAATACCTATCTCATAACAGACAGGTTTTTTTTTTTTTTTTAAATATGTTGTTTTTTTTATTTATTTTAATTTTTTGTTGTAATTGCAATTTTTGCTTAAAAAAAGTTGCTATTTTTTTTTTTTTTTGAAAATGTTGTTTCATCAAAAAGTTTACTTGGCTAAACAATTTAATTTTCTAAATCAAAATGAGTTATTCAAAAAAAAAAAAAAAAAAATAAAAAAAAACAAGAAATTAAGGAAAAACTGAAGGTAAATATCAGTAGCAGTAGCAGTTAGTTAGTAAGGATAATATCTATACAAATAACTGCAGAATGGTTGCAAAGATATTAAAAAAAAAAGATCCATGTATTATGCATAAAATTAAAGTGACCATATTAGTCGAAGGTCGCAGGTGTGAGTTTTTTTTTTAAATAAATGCAGTTTATTGATTTTAATGCATTGAAATACATTTTAATTGGATTAATTCCAATTTTATTTTGAATATAATATTAATAATTGAGAAAAATATGTAGTTGGTCTTATTTTAGAATTAGTTATAAGGTACTTTTCAAACCACAAACCACATGAATTTTAGAAATTTAATTCATATAATGTAAAGCACAATATGTTGGGCAGATATTGTTAAAATAAAAAAACTCATTTCAGATCTGCCAGTTTTTTTATAAATACTAGAATTACCACAATGACTTAATGTTATTGTGTTAATTCTAGAAGGCTTTTCAATTAAAGTTGCGGCTGGTTTTGGGCTAATTTATATTTCAATTTATACACAAGCCAAAGTTGAAGTTCCTTCGTTTTTGTTCAGTTTATGGGTGTTTTCAGTGGGACCATATTGAACTTCTAAAGATTCTTTCAACTCACAAAACCTTTTATATAAAAATTTACAGAAATGTTTGTGAATGGAATAAATCTTCATACAGAATGTTTAAAGTTTAAGTGCAGAGAAAATACACTTTTCATTTAATTAAAATTATTTTTAAAAGAATCAAAATTTGTCTTCTGACATTATAGGCCATATAAAATATTAGGAGTTTTTAGTGCTATTACATTAATATAATCAAAGTTTAACTTAACAAAGTTATATATTTATAATGACAAATTCAATTGATAATTACACGAAGTCCCACTAACATTGAACCCTGATTTTAAGAAAATTAAGCACAATTTAGGGCAGAACTACTTTGTACCAAATTAAAAATCCAACTTTATTAATTCCAAAGATATCCTGGTTAGGTCTAAAGAGGCATGTGGCAGCAATCCGTTCCACTACTTTCATTTATGTTAAATTTGAAAAACATGTAGAAAACAGGACAGAACCCACTTGTACCAATTTTCGAGTTTCTATTTTTATCAATTTTGAAAATATGCTTATATATCTTATCATTTTGATTTATTTAAAAATTCAAGAACATAATGGAAACAGAACAGAACGCTTGTGTACCAAATGTCAAGTTATTATCTTTATTAATTTCCAAGATATAATTTAAAGAAGGTCTATAGGAGGTTTCCAAACCATCGTTCTCATTCTAAACTTTGGAAACACAAGAGAAACCTAAAGAAACACCCTTGTACTAAATTTGAAAGTTTTATTTTTATGGGCTCGGAAATTAGCTTGTTTGGTTAGATCGGAAGCTTTAAGAATCCGAATCCATTTCGATTTCGATATTGCCAATTTGCATTTTGCCAACCAATTTACAACTCACCTTATTTCCTACAGCTTTAATTTCATCAAAATAGTATAATTTTTTGAGTTATTGTATTTTCGGAATAATGGTCATTTACTTTTGAATGATTATAAATATAAACTAATAAAATTTTTAATTTAAAGCCTAATACATGTATTATTGTATTTTAAAATCATTTTTAATTGAGGATACAGCCCTCTCAGACTATTACTATGAAATAGTCAATTAAAAAAAAATAAACCTGTACAAGAGTTAGAGAACTAAATTAGCTTATTTGTTAAATAATAATTAATTCTAAAATAAACATTTAAAGAACACATTTCATTTTAGTACTATTAAAGTTGTTAGTTTACCCATCAAATTTAGTACTATTTGACTTTGGTACTATTTTATTATTATAATTAGAACTATATTTCCAATTTATTAAGTATATGGTTACATTATTATACTTTTAAACGCATATAATTTACATACAATTTGCGGTTTGTTTTTTTAATGCACATAAAATTGCAATTATTAAGTTTTTATACCCCTATGATTTTAAATCAAAAGGGTATAATAAATTTGCCATTACGTTTGTGACCCAGAGAAGAAGAGGGGGGTAGATAAAGGCTCAAAGGTATGGATCGAATCAGAATCGAAAAGTGAAGCTGTCATACAATTTTATTTTTTATTTCATTAGTACTCTATAACTAATAAAGCTGGCGGGTGTCTGAAATTTGGTCAATAGTAGTTAACTTTAATGGCCAACGTCTAAATAAAATATGATCGATGTGGCGGAAGAGGTTCGAATAACTGTCTTTCAACTTATATTTTCTTTTGTTCATAAATGAAAGCCTAATAAGTTGTGTATTTAAAATTTTACCAAATTATATTACTGTCATATGGATATCCAAGAGTTGACACAGTCAACTCTACTACACTTTATCTCGTTTTATTTTGTTGTAACAATTTTGTATTTTTGATTTTAATGTGATGTTTATTCATTAAAAGTGTGGAGAGAGATAATATAATAGTTATAAATAAGAGAAGAGTCTATTTATAAATTAAATTTTTGTTATTCTGATCATCGTAGGACATAAGATCATATATTTATATATATATATATATTTTTTTTTTAAATGAATAGTCTGTTAATTAAATATTTCCTTTTTATTGTGGTAACTTAGAGATGAATTGAATTTTTAGAATGAATTAAATTAAAAAAAATATGAATTGAAATCATGTAAGTAGGTAAAGAACTAACATAATATGTTTTGAAAAATAAAATTTGAAGAGTCAGAATGTTTGAATTTTTTATACCATATAGGTACTGTTATTTTTATATCATATACTTGTCAATGATTGCTCAACTGTTAAAAATTAGCCTACTAAACCTGTCATTACCATAAGTACATTTTAACATAGCAGGGAAGGTACTTGAAATATAATAATTTTATAATTATATGAGTTCTCAATGTTTTCTGTATCTGTGAGTTATAAATAAAATAATTCCTTTTTTTTTAAAGAACAATGTATGGGTTGCAGATTATTTTTAAGTTCCTTTAAACATTGCGACAAATTTATATTATTTTTTTTAAATTTGTATGTAAGTACTCGTAGAATGGTAACTTAGATTGAATGAAATTCATTTCCTATTCAGAATGCAATTATAGTAGAAAAATATTAAAAAAAAAAAAAAAAAAAAAACTCAAATGAGAATTTATAATTTTTGTGTGTTTTTAAAAGCTAATTAGTGCGCCCTCTAAGAATATAATATGCAATTAAAGAAAAAAAAAAAGACAAACATAAAAAAAATATAAAATTACAGTAGTTCACAATGTATGAATAGCAAGACTATTGTTCGTAAGTGTTTGCTTTTTTTTATTCTATTTTTTTGTTCTATTTTTTTTTTTTTTTTGAATTTGGATTTGTATTTGAATTATATGTTATGGTTTGCCAGGTAAAGAAGGATTATATTGAGTTAATAAAAGAGTTAAAAGATTTAAGAGTTATTTTTAATGAGTATTTGTATATAAAAAGTTCATAAAATGGCAGTCATTACCTATATTAGGCTATTGTTAAATGGGTACAGAGTTTTGTAATTAACTACTTTGCTATGCGCCATTTTAAAGGTTTTAGTGTGAGAAATAAACTAAGATTCTTCTAGTTTCCAAAACGTGAGAGCTTAAAAAAATTTCGATATTTATTATTATATTTTACAAATTGGAATCTTAGTGTGTTTCTGGATCTTCTATGAGAATTCTATAAAATGAATTTAACAGCTTAAGATTTAGTTAGCATTAGCTTACAGTTTAAAAATAAAACGTATTTTTTTTTTTTTTTTAAAAGATTTTCAAAATATACACCCACATTGTCTTAGCACTCATCATTGAAGCGATGAAAAAAGTATGATCGATTCGCCCCTGAATAAAAACTAATTTTAGTTAGACAGGCGATTACACATTTTTTAATGTTGGTAGTAATTGCAATTCGAAATATGTTTGAAAATATTGTCATATCAAAACAAACGTCAAAAAGTTTTCAATTTACTTTAACAAATTACTAAATAATAAAATATACGAATAATAATTTGTTCTCACAAGTCGCCCAAGGTATCCAAGGTAGGAAGGTTTAAATATTTGATAAATATTAACGATTTATTTTCTCAATTGGAATTATATATATACTTTATACTTTTGTATACTCCCCATTTTTATATTACATGTATTCTAATTTTCTCTTGGTGAGTTCACAGGCCACTCGCCACTGAGAGTGTCAATCTCTCATTCTAGAAGCTTAGAATAAGTAGAAAAAATTCAATTCGAATCAGGTTCTATTCGCCATTGGATTCTAATTAACGAAATAACTTTAAATTTATGGGTTCGGTACGTAATTCCAAATCACAAAATCCCAAAACTTTTTCATCTTATTACAAAATCCCAAATTACGAAACTTTATTCAGGTTGGCTAGGAAATACAGAAAAAGCAATTTCTTTTTCAAAATATCATTTACATACTTCCATAATTCTAAAAATAAAATTCAAAGTTCCAAAAAAAACATTAAAAAAAAACAATTTTCTGTGTATACTCAAACAATCCATTCTAACTCATGTGCATATATTCTGGAAAAAGCGTCTAAACGTCATTTTGTAACCAACTATAAAATCCCTCCTAATTATTTTTAAATGCATATTTCAACAAATAAAAATTAAAAAATAGTAGGGGCTGCCCCCAAACTACCTCTATTTAAATTATTGAAATCCTGATTTTGAATCCAACTCTAAAATCCCTCCTTATTCAAAATCTCACTTATACATATTTTTAAATATTCTGGAAAAAGCGTATAATCCTAATATTGTATAAAACTCTAAAATTTCTTTTAGTTTACGCTATGGAAATTATTTTGTGGAATTTTTTTTTTTGGAATAATTGTTTTTCATTGTTTGGAATTTTGTAACTTTGGAAATTTCTAATTTTGGGATATTGTAATTGGGATTTTGTGATTTGGGATTTTGAAATTTGGGATTTTCTGATTTGGGATTTTGAAATTTGGGATTTTCTGATTTGGGATTTTGTAATTTTGGGATTTTGAAATTTTGGGATTTTGTTACTTTGGGATTGTGTGATTTGGGATTTTGAGACGTTCCCAAAATTTATTTATATATAAAGTATTATTAGATTTTATAAAAGATAATGCTATATTTTAAAACCATTGCTAACTAATAATTAAACGTTTTACATCAATAATAAGAAAATAGAAAAAATTGATTCATAAACGAATGAAAGACAAAAGGAAAGGAAATAATATAATTTACAGATACAGAAATATCCTATTACTCAAAATATATGAGTAAACCCCCTTCTCCCTCCACATGAAAAAATCTACTCCAGACAGAAGTAGAAACTTTTTCCAATTCCAGAATCTTCGTTGTCAAAATTGGCAAAATTAAAATAGTTCTTACTTTCTATAGGCAGTAGTTTGATTTTTCAATATTTTTTATTAAAGAAGAACAGAGTCCAATTCCCTAAATAATTTTTAAAGCAAGTTCCTAGAATCATACATATCGAGAAGTGTCTAGAAACATACTCAGAGACGTGATCCCTAAATCACAAATTAAAACAATACTTGATTACTAAATTGAAGCACTTCCGCAGTCAATTAAAAAATTTTGAGTACCCTACTTTCTGTCACTATAAGTACCCAAAAATAATAAAATTTCAATTTGATGTCAAAAACAAAGTAATTAATTTTAATTAACCTATTAAATATACATAAAATTATATTATCGGTTAATTTCTTCAATTTTGAAAACTTTGATTTGATTTGTAAGTAATTAGTTATTTTTCTTTAATATTCGAATAAAATTTTATTTAAAAAAAAAAAGTTATAAATCAATAAAATTTTCAATTATATTTAATTCCAATATTAATTACATTAATTTTTAATACAATTCTACTTGTATTTTGTAACATCAGCACTTTAGATTCAATATCTTTGCAGGAAAAGATATTCTTTAAAACTTAAATATTTATATGATAGTTTTATATTGAATTTTTTTTTAACAGCCATTTTTATTACTTTATTATTGACATTCAATTGTACAAACACATACAAACTATACGATTACATATATGAGTATTATTATAATTAAATAGTAAAACATGTTTCAATAAATAAATAATAAGATCATGTCCTTTGAAAGTTATTTTATAAAATTAAAATGAAACTTTTCATTCAAAATGTATAAAAAAAATTTTTAATTCATAATAAATACAAATTTATATTTATGTATATATATATATTTTTTTTATGTATATAATATTATATTAAAATTTTATTTATGTTTTACCATTTTCAAAAAATACATAAATATTTACATAGATATTATACATATAAATATATAATATAATCAAATAAAAATTTTATTTATGAATCTCTAAGGATTGAAATGAATGACACATATTGGAAGAAATACTCAAGTGAATATACAATAAACTATAGTATATATATATATATAAAAGAATTATATAAAATTTTTTTTGTAAGTGTAACTAGTATATAATATTAAACTCTTATATACATTTTATAATATTTTTACAAATATTAATAAATTCAATTAAAATATGATTTCTAATTTAATTTATTTTGAAAAAAACTAAAATGGAATTAGTTATTCATTTTGTTAACTATTACATTTCTTAATTGGTAATTAAATAATTAATTTATATGTTTATATAATGGTGAATTAATATGTAAATTAGTTTAAATTTATATAATGGTGGTAAGGAAAAGTTTCTAAGAAAATATTAGTTTTTTAGTAATTTAATTTTTAATTGAAAATACTTAAAAAACCAATGAAGGATTAAAATTAGTATACTTTATGTCGAGTAGCTTGTGAATTAAATCTATGCTTGAAAATTGAATCACTGAGTGCCGACCTTCCATGCGAAAAGCCCAGAATCCCAGTGAAAATGAAAAAACTTTTCTGGTTTTCGACTCGAATCAGCTATAATTCGCCATTGGGTTCAAATAATGGCTTAATCAATAATTAATAATAATATATCTTTAATAAAAAATACATTAATATGATTTATATTGTATTAAATACAAAATATAAACAAATAATTTATTTGAATAATATAACTCACAGATATAAAATACCACTAAACTCAAATACAAAATATTACAATATAAACAAAAATAGAATTGTAAATATTGAATATCTAAGACGTTTCTACATGTTATAAGGCCTAGTACTATCTCATGTTTAAATTGAAAGTGGAATTCATTAAGATCAATTCTAATAACACCTATCATAATATGATCTCTGTTCCAACATATATCAATGGTATATATAGACCTATTAGACTAACAGTTGAACAGTTAGCGCTTAAAAAAAAAATTATATAAGTCCTAAATGAATTCTGAGATTTAGATTTTATAGCCTTTCCTTCTGCATCGACCTTATCGTTGTAATGCAGACTCTGGTAACTTGATACCCATATTACATTTATATCCTTTTTTTATGGAGTTGTCAAGTTTTCCGATTTATTTCCTATATGTTCAAAATTTTATTGAAACCGATACCGACATTTAAACTTATTTCCAGGTGTTTTAAGACTTGATAAGAAAGTAGGTTGTATTTTTATTCTATATTCCATTTTGTAAGTTCAATAGTAACCTTATCACGTCCCTCTACAAATTTTATAAAACTTGATTATTTGAAAGGTTTTGGCTATTTGGAAGCCGGGTTTATTGCTTGCTTGCATTATACTTCTAAAAATAAGTTTAAGTGAATTATTCGTTGCCATTTTTGAGATTTTTTTTTTAGAAGTTTATTTATGTGTGAATCATATTTAAGCTCGGTTCACCTTATTGAAATTTCCATGGTTTACTGACGTACATAAGTTTTGTTACAATTATTAGATTATATCAATACCATTTATTATATTTATTTAATTATGTTATACTAATTTTATATTTCAAGAGAGAATAAAGGGCAATTGTAATGGAAATTACATTTTTCCTTAAAAGAAAACTTAAGATCTGTGCGGGGCTCGAACCTATACTCCTTGTGTGGATACGTAAGAATATGCCTAGTGTGCGGGGATTGGACCTATATTCCCTTAGTTGATACACCAATTACTTTTTTCACATTTGATACGCCACTGAGGCGCTGAAGCATTTTTTTCCTTATTATAAAATTTGTTGAAAATTGCATATTTATAGGGGTTCCAAAGTAGATTGTAAGAAGCATTCAAATTATTTTCAAATATGATCATTTGAGCGGTGGATTTTTAACAAACCGTATACTTATATTCTTCTAGAATTTATTTTGTATCAATTTAACATATATTGCCACAAATTTTTTTACTTTAAAAAAAACCAAACATTTTGATACAATTCAATAAAATAGTTCTGGAAAAAAATATTTCATAAAAAATTTAAAATCGATAATAAGAATAAATTATAAATTTATTTAAATTTCCGTTTTAATAAAAGATTTTCAATAGTTCACAATTTTTATTTGTTGTGATATCTTTAATTTTTTTAGTTACTAAAAAACAACTTATTAATTTTCATTAAATGCATATAATTAAATGTATATATTGAATATGGATAAGTGCATTGAATAAAATGTAAATTAAAATTTCCTTGAATTTCACATTGTTTTAAGGTTAAAAATACACAGTAAATATTTTCAAATATTATAAATCAACATTTTAATTGTTATATACTTAAAAATAATACAAAGAGTGTCCCGAAATATATGTAGATCTTCCAAGGTTTTTGTTACTGGAAAATATGAAATAATACCTTTTTATATCCTACACCTACGAAATTGGTAAAAAAGTATTTTAACTTTGGTATATTGTTTGTAACCACTGAAAGATATGGAAAGAAAAGTATATATGCTGAGTATATATACTCTTAGTATATATATATGAGTCCATTTCGCGATGTCCGTCCGTCCGTAGACTACCCTAACCTTATGAAATTTAAACTGTAGGCTACTATTAATGAAAATACGACGGGGATTGCACATGGGCGAGATCAGCCCATAAGTTTGGATTCTGGACATTTGCATCGGTTCAAGAGCTAAGGAGCATTTATCCAAAAACACGATAATTCAAAAGCTAATGACGCTATCTTGATGAAATTTATACTGTAGGTTACTAGTAATGAAAGAACGGTGGATATTGCATTCGATTGACATCAGACCAAAGGTTTAATTTCTTAAAAACTTTTGATCGAATTGAAGCCAATGAAGAAATAACCTGTTTCTATCACATATAAACCAATGAAAATTGAACCTTTTTGTAGATTTTGTTCTATTTTTGTTGGACACTTTGTAAAAAATAAAATATTATGTACAATTAAATTGTTATAGTAGTTGAATGCATTTTAATTATTTATGATATGTTTTTAGTTTTTTTATAAGATGTCACGGTATAAACAAATGTTTTGAGTGGTAAAAATGGAAAATATATGTCAGAAAAATTTTTGTAACCTTTGTAATTATTAAATACAACTAGTAAACATCATTATCACATGGTCAAATACACATACAAATAATAATAAGCAAATCCGATAAAAATTTTTGCATTAAATTAAAACAAACTTTCAAGTTTTTCTAACAATAAGTATTTTTGAAAATTATGTTTCAATATTCAATATTCATCCACAAAATGGGGGCTTTTTTAGGGCTAAATAACCAAAAGGAAATTTTTTGGTGGGGGTGTCTATTTTTACAGGGTCTGAACTATTCAATTAAGTTTTATATTTATAAAATATGATTCATAGAATAATAGAATATTAATGTAGGACATAAGTCCGTTGACAACTGTGTCATAAGTTCCTTTTGAAAGTTATGACCAAGTAAGTGAGTTATAACTCCCTTTCCTAATTTTTAAAGGTAGTTATAACATCATATAACTAAAATAGTATATATATACTAATATATTTAAGTGGAAATTTATTTTGAAATAATTTCTGAAAATCTTTTCCGATCTTTATGATTTAAATATGATAATATAAAAATATGTAAGTAAAATATTAGATGTAAAACAATATGCATTTATATATTTGTCTATGCGAAATTCCATATTAGGAAGCATATTTAAGTTGGATAAAAAATCAAAGTTGACACTTTTTCCAGAGTATTTATGAATTCATGTATGCGAGACCTTGGTTACAAAATCTGGTTTATATTTGTACTTTGTAGTATAAATGTAGTTTATATGTAAAATTATGAATTGTTTTTTGATTTTGGAAAAAGGGAATACCCATGATTTCGAATACAACTCAAAAATGTGTGCAAATTATTTTTGATATTATAGTTCAAGAAAGTCTGTATATATTCGTAATCGTCACCGATGTTATATAATTAAAATTAATATTTGTTTTAATATAACTAATAACTTTGCAGCTAAGAACTGTATAAAGGAGTTATGACTCTGAGAAAATTCCAAGGCTCAGAAGTCCCCTAGTGAATTTTGGCTCATTGATATGAGTGTTAAGACCCTCAGGGACTTATGTCCATTAAGTGAGTCATGAGACCCTAAAAATGTGCTTAAGCTTTGAATTGTTTTTAAAAAGAAATAGAGTCGAAATTGAAAAATAAACTAGTTAAGGCGATTTTTTAAAAAATGAAAAGTTTTTGGAATTCTATTCTGAACTTTATAATTTGCGATAATTATTATTATCTGTAATATCTGTATAATGTGTAAAAAAATAAGAAGAAGCATTTTAATGTAAATGTCCTAAACAAAATTAAAGTTTAGGAAAAAGTTCCCCGGAGATTTTTGACTACCGGACTTTCGTGCTGTCGATGTGTGCTGTGTTCAATTTAGAACTTTAAATTAAAAACCAAAATTGTTTTAGAACAATAATTATTTGTTTTTTCTTTCACATTAATTAATAATATATATTTTTTGTTTTTTAAATATTATTATTAACTTTTAATTATATATAAAAAATATAAAAACTTTAAAATCATTTCATTACACGTCGTTTTTGAATAATAATTTTAACAAAAAATGAATAAACTATTTTTCAAATATTTTAATTATTTTTTATGCAATTAAAAATTTCATTAAAACTTTTTTGAATTAAAAAGTTTTTTTGTTTATTTTTTTTGAGTGACAAAATCATTTTTTGCCTTTCTCTTCTATACTATAAGACGATAGAAGTTATTCTATATATATGTATTATACAATAATTTATAGTAAAGTAGTTCGCTAACCCTTTATTTAAAATTCTATTGCAAAAAAAAAAAACAACAAAAAATATAAGTTTTTTAAAGTTCTTATAGATAAAGGGCCCTTTAGTATTCTGTCAAAGTCAAAAGATAAAAGAAAAATGAAAAGAACAGAGACAAAAAAATAAAAAAAAATTTTTACGCATATTTAGTAGATGAAAATTCATTTTTTTTTTCTGTGTGTATAGAAAAAATTTATTATCTATTACTTTAGAGAGTCTATAGAGTCTCTATAGCATATAGAAATTTACACGTCATGTACGTGTAAAAAAACTATTTTTGATATTTAAAATTTTTGAAAAAAAGTTCCTTTAAATTAATGCATGTATTTACATTGCATTAATATGAAAGATAAAGTTTCAAAATATGCAAATAATATGTACAGATATTATGTAAGAAAAAATTCCATTGCAAAGAACATTAAGGAGGAGGAAAAATATCTGTTGGTGTTGGAAAAAAACTGTCATTCATTTATTGAGTTTATAAAAAAAAAAAATAAACCTACATCCAGTAGTTTTGTTGTTTAGCAAAGATTAGTTTTAATGATATTTTTAGGTGAAATGTCAGAAGTCCCATGGTCAGAGCTCCCATGGGACTTTTGACATACTTCAACTACTTCAGATCCAACTAAAATGAGTGAAAATTCCCCTTCAAAATGCAGGGGGAGAAATATTATATATTTTGTAATTAATCATGATAAATATATGCAACTACGGCTGCGAGGCGCACGGTCGGTCCCCGCAACCGTGTTAAGTTTTGCGGTGCCGATAGCGGTGCTTTGCGCTGGTGCGATAGAGGAAGCAAAAGGTTCAATTCCTTCAAGGCAAACACGAAGGAAGTTGTGAAGAGAAAAACTAAGGCAGTTACAAAGAATGAATCGTAGGGAAGTGGTGAAAGCCACGGGCATGACTAGAATATAGAAAATATTTTAAAATATGTTGAAAACATTTAAATTTTACAGTCGGCTACAATTTTTGAATTGGAATAATGTAATAGTTTTTTATATTTTTTTTTTAAGTGAATTGTAATATATAACATTATGGCATTTTGGCCTATTTTTGTGGGTCATAAGATCAAGAAATAACAAAAATTAATATGGTGATATTTCCTACCAATTTAAGGGTATTATGACTAGCAGATGATGAGACATTGTGTTCAAATACAGTTTGGGCAATATGTCCTATCAGAATTGCGACACAACGACAGAAAATAATTTTACAAACAAAAATCAATATGCCATACATATTACATAAATATTAAAATGATAAAGGTATATATTGTAGCGATTGTAGCTGAAAAGCTCTATTGTAACAAGAGAATATTCTTATTATTTCTCCACTTAACAAATTATGAAAACCTGATTTCCTGATTCTTCATATATGTAATTAGTTGGGATTATAAATTTGAAAAGCCTATAAGTCCGGATTATACACTTCTTTCAGAGTATGTATATATACAAAAATATTGACTTAAAAAGGGAAAACCTCAGTTTACTGAAATCGACCATAAAAGTCCTTCTAATTATATTTTAAATATCTTGCCAAGAGTCCCGTTAGACTTCTGACCAATTTTAAGAAAACCCAAAGTATTTGAAATACAGTATGAATATTAGATCTTTCATTTATAATTTTGTATTAATAAATTTTAATTGGAGTCTTTAGGGTATACCTCTATTCAATGATTCGACGATTATATAATTCAAGAGCCAATAATTTTACATGAAGTATTCACTTTTGCATCCGACTTTCTTTATATAAGTTTAAAATATTTGTTATACAACTAGTGATAATCAAGTTTTTCTACTGAAAAATGAATAGTAATTCAAAGCTTTAGCGGCGTTTTAAAGATTAAAGATAGTAGGCGTAATTTTTTAATTACCTCGGATTCGATCATTCCATTTGTTGGAATATTGCTATTTTTTTTAATATATACTCAAATTAGCTGGATTAAGCCTGTATACCCCCAGCAAAGGCCTTATTTAATAAGAAGACTAAGGGGCTGCGATAAACTTATGTACTATTATATAAGATTTACTTTGAAAAAACTTTCTAATACAAATTTTTATTATTCTTTTTTTTTTTAAATGTCATTTTTCTAATGCAAAAATAAAAAGTTTTGCTTTTTTGTGCAACATTGAAGACGAAATGTTGAAAATACATAAGCAACATGTTCATTAGTACTTTGTAAATGCCGTAGTTAACTTGAGAGAGAAAAATTAAAAAAAAAAAAATTTTTATCTCTAAATGGCGAAAGACTCTCCAAAAAGTTTTTACTTTTTAATGAGCTACTTCACGTTCTTTTTATGATCTCTCCTAAAAATTCACTGCCAGTGAAGTGGATTGTTATCTTTTGAAACTAAATATATTTAACAGGGAAGAGTTTTTTTTTTACATTTACTTTTTCTAACTTTAAAATAGTGATAATAGTTTTTATTTTAATGGTTTTCTTCTTTCAAAAAAAAAAAAAAAAACTGTAATTTTAAACGGGAAGTTAATTTTTATATTCATTTATTTATGTTTGTAATAAATTTTGTTTTTAAAAATTTTAATGATTTCAGTTGACGTTTAAATGTATTAAATATTTGAGAAGTTATTTAACTATTTATTACAATTGACCTTAATTATTATTAATGTATTTAATAAATCAAAAAGTCTCAGGTTGGAAACCTGGTCAGATTGTGTCACAGTGTGTAGACTGTGTCAACTCTGGGATACCCGTATGACCGTAACATATACATTATATCATCCGGTTAATTACTTTTGGCAAAATTTCAAACATTCAGCTTTATTAGGTGTAGAGTAATGCTCATATAAAAGAAGGAGTTGTATGGCAGCTACTCGAACCCTTTGCAGTAGACCAACCAAATTTTGCAGTAACTTTGGCCATTACACTAAACTATTTTTGGCAAAATTTCAGACACCCAGCTTCATTTGGTGTAGTGTAATCCTCATATAAAAGAAGGAGTTGTATGGCAGCTACTCGAACCCTCAGCAGTAGACCAACTAAATTTTGCAGTAACTTTGGCCATTATACTAAACTACTTTTGGCAAAATTTCAGACATGCAGTTTCCATAGGTATAGAGTAATGCTCATATAAAATTAGAAGTTGTATGGCAGGTACTCGAACCCGTGGACCAAAATGGCTGAATTTAAAACTCGATCCCGTTTTTTGCATAAAAACGAATTTGTGAAAATTTCATAATCCTAGCTCCTTTACTTTTTGAGTTATCGTGATGACGGACGGACAGACGGACGGACATACATAGCTAAATCGATTTATTTTTCGATTCTGATCCGATCCATACACTTGAGTCTATATTTATCCCCCCTCCTTCTCTGCGTCACAAACGTAATGGCAAATTTTTTATACCCTTGGACTATATAGTCATACGGGTATAAATATAATTTATAATTGATCTCGTAATAGCTTACATCATAATATTAAAATAAATTTAACTGTCATACTTGAGGCTGATTCTGTATGTGGAAGGGAAATGTACATAAATAAATAAATATTTATTAAATGGAGCAAAATTATCAAAGTTTTAATAGCCTCAACCTCTTAGCATGTCTAATTTTATTTGGTGTCATTTAAAAATTACAAATTCGAAATGTCCCCTTCTTTTGTTTTTTTTTTAGAACTTGTACAGTGTGTCCGAAACTCAAAGGCAACTCACAATACGCGTGATAGAAAAGTTTGCAATGAATAAAAAATTATTCTGGAGGAAGGGTCTATTTCTAACTTTTCGAGAACTGCCATTAAAGTACTTAATTTCGTTAATTTTTTTAATGAAGTAACAACATCTTTACCCTTGTCGTGCATAATGTGGTTTGTATTGAAAAGTTTCATTATTTGATATGGTAGGACCCCTTTCGCCTGGTCCAATTTGGCCCATTTGTGAAGTCTTTCTGTATTTTGGCAAATAAACGTAAATTCCTGGAAGCTCTAAACTCCATGATACTAGAATCAATTTATGAAAGCTACTCATAGGTAATCAACAATAGTCTATGTAACAAATTTGAGCTAATTTTGACTGATAGAAAATTCTGGTGTTTTTGTTTGGGAGCCTCCCCATCCAATGATTCCAATATTTTTAACGAATAACGCATTTATTTCATCATACACACACCAACCCACAAAAGAATTTTCTGACTTACGTGTTTCCGACAAATTGGAACAACTTTTGTTAGGACGGAAATTTTATTTTTTCATCGACGAACTTATAACCTTTTCTTCTAACTGCTAAAACGCTATAAATACATCAACTTTATTTTATTTTTAAAATCACCTAATCCTCAACTTCAATTTAAGTCCTTACATTATTCTTATACAACTTACCGTTTTTGAGATAATCGTCTGGATCTTGATTTTCATCGTCATCTTGTGATTTTTAAGTTATGAACACCTTATGTTTAAATTTTAAAATATATTTCAACTTTGTCAAATTTATTTAAAAAGTTGTCTAATCCAGCAGCCTGATTTAGATGAATTTGTTAATTTAAATTTATTCCGCAGTTTTAATTGATTATCGGATTATTGATATTTACTTCATAGAGGTTTGCTATTTATCCAAAGCCTTTCTGTATTTTTGTAATTTAATTTGTAATTTTGCTTTCCAATCAGGCTGTATTTTACAACTTCATTCTCCATCATATATAACATAACATATTATTAAATATTTTAGTTTAAAAAATTCTTAAAAAAATTTCAACAAATATTTTGCATTTTATTTCCATATTATAATTAAAAATAATTAAAACAAAAAAAAAAATTCTTAAATTCATGCATACATTGTACTTTGAAAAATTCCTATTTGTATGTGTAATTTAGGTTACACAATACACAAAATTTGCCGCCATTAACATTAAAATACAAAAACAAAAACTAAACCTTATACGTTTGTTTTTGTAGATTTTGCACAATTGCTCGTATCTAAAAATCTTATTAAATCAATATCTCATTCTTAAAATCTAATTTTTTTTTAAAATAGTCTTGTAAAAGTTTAAAATTTTGATCCACAGCAAAAATGCAATATTTTAGGATATGATTACTTTAAAATTTTTGATCCATACTAAGTTTTGAGTAAAACGAATAACAAAAATTATTCTATAAGCTAAAGTAGTTAAAGGTTTGATTTAAGCACATTTTAAAACATAATATTGAAGCTTTAATATTTTTATTTACATATTCGACAGGTATTCAAGTTACAGGGGTATAAAAATAACTAATTTTTAATTTTCGGCCGTTTAAACGTACGGCCACAAAAATTATATTTTCTTAAATTACATATACTTATTTCCAAAAATCTAACTATTCTCAAAATTCCAAGTCCCTAGCTTAAACCATTTGGAATTTAGGTGGGTAAATGGGTTATATGGGAAACTCAATTTTTTAAAACATATATATAAAGAGTGTTTCCCAATTAAGTTCACTGCTATATACCACTGCAAACTGCATAGGTACTTATGAGTAGGCAAAATTTTTTGTATGGGGGCTAAGCTGGGCCTCTCTTAGTTTCCAAGATGAAAATTTTGTAAAATGTATTCGACAGCCCCAGATGTCCTTTTTTAATCTTCTATCGTTTTCTATCTCAGACTTTCAAAACTTAAATGCGAATTTTAAATTTAAAACATGTTGAAGTTTTAACAATGTTTTTTAGGAAAAACCAAGTTTGTTTTTGTTTTTATATCTACTTATAAGTATGTATGCAGTGTTATATATCAGTGTATTTAATTATGAAACACCCTGTATTTAATTTATCATGACAATATAAAAATACAGTTTTTCGATCTTCGGAAAATTGTAGCTTCATAACGGGTAGGGCTTCAGAAAAAAGTTAATTTGTTATTGCGGTATTTTAACCGGTTTAGAACTTTTGTAAACACTGGACAGTTAAACAAACGGTCAGACTGTAAGAGTGAAACTATGTAAGCACTTTTTTTTTCAAACTTTTGCTAAAAAATGTGCTAAAAATATTCAACACTTGTTAGACTTTTAAAAGCTTAAATCCAATTGCAAAAATTTTGTAAAATAATTGTTTATATTTTATGCATTTATATTGGGAATGGTGTCATAATTCCAAAAAAAAATTCCAAAGAAAGAAAAAAAATAATTCCAAAACAAAAAATTCCAAAAAAAAATTCCAAGAAAAAAAAAATCCAAAAAATATTTCCATAGCTTTAGCGAGCAAGAATTTTAGAGTTTGTTAAAAAATCAGGATTATACGCTTTTTCCAGAATATTTATACATATGTATACGTGAGATTCTGAATTAGGAGGGATTTTAGAGTTGGATTCAAAATCAGGGTTTCAATGATTTGTTTAGCGGGGTTTTGGGGCGGCAGGCCCCACTATTTTTAAATTTTTATTTGTTGAATATGCATGTAAAAAATTAGTGTTTTTAAAAAATAGTTTGTCATTAAATTTTGATTTTTGGAATTTTTTTTTTTGGAATTTCGTACCCAACCCTTTATATTGTCTTGCATGGGGCTGATATTTTGATAATATGAGACTTTGACAAAAAATGTTTTAAAAACGCGATTTTGACAAAATGAAATTTTGAGATATAATTAGCGTTGATGGTGTTTCTTGTTTATTTTATTAAAATGCATAGGTATAAGCACCAAAAAAAAACCAAAAAATCAAATTTTATTTTTTGCTTATATCAAATAAAAATTCGAATTTTATGTTTTTGTTTCCCCATATTCAGCGGTTTTTTTTTTATAATGTTATTTTTACTTTAATATGAGTTGTCAACACCATAAACTTTAAATAAAAATATATTAAAAGTTTTAGTAAAAAAAAAATATTCAAAATTAAAACAAAAAAAAACAAAATTAAAGTAACGCAAAAATGTAAAAAAAAATTGTTATTTTTTTTACTTTGTAATAATGGCATTTCTAACGGGCATCTTACCACAGTTAAATACAATGACATTGAAAGGAGTAACAAGAAGAAAGACTGCATTTTTATTATGTTATAGTTCCATTTCCATGTTCCATGTTCCATGTTCCATTTTCCACTTGTTTTTGGTTTTACTTCAGTTTTTGATCCTTTTGTGCAAATGAAAAGTTTCAAGAAGTGCAAATACCAGAAAATGTAATTTTTTTTTTCACATTTTATTTTCTTTTAATATTCATTCTTTCTTTACCGTTAGTAATTGGATAAGTAATATTAGTTAAGGATATAAATGAGTTTAAATTCATTTATATATATATTTATAACGTCATATATGAATATATAAATATATATAAATGTATGTAAATATTAGTGTTCTGAAATTAAAAGAAAAAGTAAAGAAAGCAATGGATTAAATATTTTGTATACTAAAAAACCTTAAGTTTGAAAACCGTTTAGTAAATGTCAATAGTAAAAAAATATGAATTGTCAAAGGATTTAAAAGAGAAGAGCCATGTTATTATACAACATTTTGAATTTATTACTTGTTTAATATTGCATGTTAGTGCAATAATAATTTTTTAAAAGTTATTTAGTATAATTTGTAAATTTTTAATAAAATATAAATTAACTTATAGTAATTAAATAATTCATCTGAAAATTTGCTCTAAAATAATTTAACTCAAATTTGAAAATAACTAAGAAACTAAAACGCTTGCCTAAATTAAAGAGGAAATTCAAGAATTATGAAACACTTCTGAAAATTATAATAAGTTCAGTAAATTTTTTAATTTTGAAGTTGTGTTAAAAATAGTACCTATGCAATGTTGGATTTTTAGGTTATTAAAAGTTGATTCTTGAATTTATTAAAATTTTTCATATTTTCTTAACTCTTGTAACCTTGTAAAATTAAAAAATGGTTTTTATTTACACTTCCGGTTCGCAAAATAATTTAATTATACTTTATTGAGAACTAGAATTTTTGTTCAAAGTTTCTTTTTTTGAGAATTTTGTCTTTATTGAAAATTATGAATTAAAAAATATTTTCCTTAAAGTTTAAAAACCCCAAAATACTAATAAGAAAATACCAAATCACATGTAAATATAATATGATGTTTGATTTGTTAAACATTTCATCGCTTGTTCAGATTCTAGAGGTTACAAAATATGAGTAATGGTCTTGTAAAGTTTTTGCAATTAGGCTGAAATCCTTTACAAGAAGTTTTTTATTTTTAGGACATTTTCAAAAAATTTAAAAAAAACTTACTTAGTTTATAAGTACTTACATAGTTTGACTATAATTGTCTGACTGTCTGTCTGTGTTTCCGGCTGTTTATAAAAGTTGTGTAAAATATAGTATTGCAAAAGAATTAGTTACATGGAACAACTTTTTTTGTAGCTCAACCCGTTACGGAGTTAAAGACCTCCAAAAATCGATACAGGTCTATTATATATTTGCCTTAATACTTTTTTCTAAAAAGGTATTCTTAAGAATTGTGTGGATTTACAAAGCTGAGCTAAGTTTCTATTGATTAACGTTTTCACATTAAAAAAATCGGAGTTGAAATTTGGGTTATAATATATAACTTAAACTCATTTGACTTGTTCTTCACTTACATTCTTTTTAACTGTAAAAAATTGTTACAAAATTTTTTTTTTAACTACACAACACTGTAAATTTTTAAATGAACCTTTAAATTTTATAACATAATTGGTTCATCAGAAAGGGTGGCCAAATAGAAGGATCATTTAGATAGACGGATCATTTAAAACAGAAAATTGATTTTTATAATTGATTCAATATAAACTATTAAAAATAACTACTACTAAAATAATAATAAATCCAAGATGAATTTAATAAGTTTTTTTTTCTTGCATAATATGGTTTGAATTATAAAGTCTCGTTATTTAATATGGGAGTCTCCCCGCCTCTTCCCCTGGTCCAATTTAACACATTTGCAAAGCCGTTCTTTATTTTGGCAAAAAAACATTCATACTTAATTTCATTAACATTATTTAAGATTTTGATGAATTATTAGAAGTTGACTTTCCCGAAACTCCTAGAATCTTTAGACCTTATGATACTAGAATCAATTTATGAAAGCTCTTCTTCATAGATACACACAAAAAGTACCAAATGTACCAAATTTGGGCTAATTTCGACGGTTGGAACTCGAGATTTTCTAAAAAATCTCGTTGTACTGTACGGAACAACGATTTTCATGCCAAATTTCATCAAAACCGGTTATCGCACATACACATACCCACACAAACGCCTTTCCCTCAAAGTGGAATAAATTGAGCTTATAACCTTTTCTTCTACAGTATACATACTGAAGAAAAGCTAAAATGGTTTGTTGGTAGCTGGCAACACTTTTAATATAATCATAAAATTTAATAAAAAAGAAATTTAATCTAGTCACAATCAAATTTCTAAGAGGTTTCATGCTCATGCACATATATATACATATATAATATATATACATTGCATACCTATATACTATATACCATTCAGTATATGTATATATATATATATATATATATTATTTCAAAAACACTTTGAGATATTAAAAATGTCTTATATAAATTATTTATCCAAGATAAAGATAGAAAATAGATGAATGAGACAGTTTTTTGTTTATTTTTTGGATCTGGATTTTTAAAGGCAAGAAACTGCACTATTGTCAGTATGTATTTCATTAAAAAAGGATTGTTTTTCTTAAATAAACACACAAACAAATGCACACATATACGATCTTTCTTTGAAATGTTTATGTACATATACATATATAACTAACTATTGTACAGAATGTTTATATATTTTCTTAATTTTTAATTTTGTTCTTTATAATTTTATTGTTGTTGTTGCTTTTTGTTTTTGTCAACTTAAAAAAAAAGGAGACAATTTGTACATATAAAAGGATCCGTCAAGTATTATTCAAGGACTATTATAAAATTATGGGAATATTAAAAAAAAACAAAAACAAAAACAAATATTAAAAGAGATTATAAAAGAAAAAGTATTGTAAAAAATGATAAATTTAAAGAAAAATGACAATAGGCAAAAAAAAAAAAAATGGCGGTTCGTTGACCATTTTATGGTCATTCGTTAAAAATTTTAAAAATAAATTTTATTATATGAAATGGTTTTCCAGTTTTAAAACTGATTTATTCTATTAAACTTGTATTATATTAATTTTAATTCAGAATTTAATTTTTTTTATTATTATTCATTTTAAAAATTTTGTTTATTATAAATTTTTTTGTGATATTTGTTGGAACGTCTAGTGAAGCATAGAAATTGTTATTTAATTTTTTTTATTTTTGTGTGTTTTCAGCATTTAAATAAATTTATTTTAGATTTTGGTTTTAATATAAAATGGTATAAAATTGAAATTTAAAAATATAAAGGACATGTTTACATGATTCGAATTCAGCTATTCAATTTATACAAAACCAGATGTGATCTATTTGTTTGATTGGAATAAAATTTGGGACACCTATTTAGACTAAAAATAATAGTTTTAATTTGAATATTTAAAATAAATAAAGAACTATGAGTTTCCTTTTAATTTCACAAATATTATTTATTTTTACAAATACCAGTATTTCGTCTACGACAGGCAGACTTCTTGAGTGCTAGTACTCGATGGCAGTTTGAAGAAACGCAGACTTCTTCAATGCTAGTACTCGATCGGAGTCTGAATGAAAATTGATTCACTTTTTTTATCATAACCAGTTGAAATTGAGTCAATTAATTAATCTAATAATTGAGTGAAGAAATTAATAATTGAATAACCAATAGAAATTAGCAAGCGTCTAATATATTTTATTTAAAAAAAAGTTTCTAAACATAAATTTAACGGAAAAGATACAACTGATTTTAAATATAACTATTATATTTCTCCTAATTACAAACCTCTTATAAATATTCTGAAAAGGAAGATACTCTGATTTTGTACCCAATCCTTAAATACAAAATTTTCTGGAAAATTTTTCCATATTAATAAATCATTGTTACACCAGATTATGAAACAAATATAAAACGCCTCAAGAAATAGGCTCTAAGTATTTGAGAAGAAATGCTTCCGACTAATTCAAAATATAAGATGGCCCAGGAGAATTTCAAATTAGGAATTACTGAGAATATCGAGGTAAGAAACTATTGTCTGCCAAATAAAAAGAAGAAAATGGAGATGGATTGGTCATACACTTGGGAAAGAGCCAGAAAACATCGCGCGCCTGGGAAAAGAAGTTTGGATAGACCTAGGATAACTTTGAGAAGGTCAGTTGCTAAGGAAATTGAAAATATCGGCAGAACGTAGGCAGAAGTAAAAGGACTAGCTCACGATAGAGTGTGATACAGAAGCTTTGTGGAAGCCCTATGCTCCCCCAGTAGGTAAAACAGGAAAAAAAATTCGATTATGATCGGGGAGCGATTTTGCAATTGGTTATTAAGGTAGGGTTTCTACCTTAACCGAAATATTTAAACATTTGTATATGCAAGATTATTAATATAATAACTGAATTCAAAATCAGCATTTCACTAATTAAAATAGCAAGGGTTTGGGGATGTTACCCCTATTATTTAAATCTTCTGTAATTTAAAAAAAAATCTTTTGTAGATTTTTATGATTCCTAATAATAACAGGGTTCCAATAATTGGTTTTTGAACGGTCTTGATTCTAATAATTTTAAAATTTTTTGGAATGTCATACATAATATATTCAATTAAAAATTTATGTACTAAAATGTGGAAGCCCATTTCTTTAAGCAAAAAATTTAGTTAAGGAAAATAGATTTAAAATAATTAGGTCAAACATTTTAAGAACAGGTAGATTAAACAAAGTCAACTGAGTCATAGCTAAGTAACTTTGGTCTTTTTCTTTATGTAGTTCTTAGTTATTTGTAAAAAAGTGTTTCTCCTCTTAACACTTGGTGGAGTTAAGGTATAAATTGTTGAAACAAGTGAAATAAATATACATATATCTCAAAGTGAGTGCGAAATTCTTTTTGGGATTTGGTAAATTATTCTACATTTTTTTTTGTTAGATATAAATTATTTAGATATAAATTCTAGTGTTTTAATAAAAGTTTTGAATTTGCAATTTTCTAAATCATACTTTTTTTTAATGTATTTGCAAAAAAAAATTTTTATCCGTATTAATTCTTAAGCCTATAATAATTCTATATTTTTATCCAAAAAAATCAATAGCAAGTCAAAACTTTAATCATTTCAAAACCGTTGACATAAATATGCATTTTAAATTCAAAAATTTTTACTCTATAAATTGTATATGGGACACATTCATCCCTTTAAAATTAATGACTATTTTCAGTTAATATTAGAAAAATTTAAAATTTATGACGATCTTTATTGCTTAAAATATAAATTGAAAAAAATAACCCGAATACAAAAGTCAAAATCGGACTAAAATAGATAGATTTTAATTTTAAAATAAAAAAAAAACTAAAAAATTTTAATTAAAAATAATCATTTGTAACAAAAATAAAATATTGCATGCATTTAGTGTAAAATGACTATGGATTTGTTTATTTGAGTTGTTTTTAATAATTAAAAAAGCAATGAAATTTTTTCCATTAGATTAGTATATTGGAGGACACAAAATTTATTTGGTACTCTAAAAAAAAAGTTTTGACTTAACAATGTTAAGAAAGTGAAAACTAGAATGAAGACACTTTTCATTTTTCACTATTCATTTACAATAGTAACCATACATTATTCCTCTAAATAACAAGACATAATTCCCCATTATACTTAAAATAAAAATAAAAATGTTCTGACTTAAAGTGAATTTTCCCGATTTAAAATAAAAATGTCTTCAATTAAAGTAAAAATCTTTAGTAGAAAAATTAAAGTAATATTCACATTAAATAAAAATGCCCTCAATAAAAAAATTTGATATCTTCACTTGAAATGAAAATGTCGTCAGTTGAAGTAAAAATCGTATATTAATGTTTATTACAAAATCTAATTTGACCTCCAGAGTAATTATGTACGCGTGGCTGTGGAATTTTTGGTTTTGGCTAATTGTTCTACATGGATAATTATCAAAGCCAAATGGTATCTGAATCAGGTTCAAAAAACCCATTGATACTTTATAGATATATCGTGGTTTTAATATTCGTCTGGTTCATACGCGAATTCATCAATTTTGATTTAAGTTTTGAAAGGAGCTGCGATTGCACTTAGTACCGCATTTCTGCTAATTTCAGTGGTTAAAAAGGTACTGAAATTACAAGAAAAGTGATAAGTTCTCTTGATCTCCAGCGCGTTTTAAAACTTCACAAACAACCCTTAATTCAAAATTGGCGATTTGGCGTATGAAGGAAACCGATATTCGGACGGCGATATTTGCCCGATGTAACCGTTTTTACCAATTTAAATTCATTAAATAAATTCACAAAATATGGACTTACTTTTCTTGTCGAATATTTTGTGAATGAACTTTGAAAATTACGGTACCGTAAATAGAACATCCAATAGCAATCCACTTTACTGTCTTCCAAGATCAAAAACGTTAATAACTGGACAACTGGAATTTTTAAAAAGCATCTAATGACCTCGATAAGATCTGTGTTAAAGGGAGTAGAAAAGTAAAAGTAGAAAAGTAAAAAAAAAAAAATTTTTCATTCATAATTAATATTTAGAACAATTAGTCATTTATTAGTCTAAATATATGTATATATTATGTTTTTTCTAAATTCCTTCAAAACTTTTCCTTTCAATTTAATTTGTTTTGTTTCGTTTTTTTTTTTGCAAATTTAAAATTAAAAAAAAAAATCTCAAATTTTTTTAAAAATATTTTTTGGCAGGACCAAAATTATATTCTTTTGTAATTTCATATTTAAAAAATGTTTTGTTTTTGTTTTTGACGTCAAACATTGTGCATTAAAAATCTATAACAGCATATTGTAGTTTATCCTTAAATGGGTATCCTTTTTAACAAAAAAAAAAACACATACATGTATAGGTAATTAGGGTAATGAAAGAATAACGAACATGGCATTATCATTAAATATTACCAAAAAAAAAAAAAACAAAAGTAAAAAAAAAAAACGTGAAATCGCTTACAATTTTTTTTGTGTATAGTTTAGTTGGTTGTGTTCGACTTGTACATTACCGAAATATTAGTCATAGATTTAAGAGGCGAAATAATAGTTTTAAGTTTTAAAGCAGATATCGGATCATTTTTAAGTTTA
Source organism: Dolichopus griseipennis (assembly GCA_963082915.1). Taxonomy (NCBI): domain Eukaryota; kingdom Metazoa; phylum Arthropoda; class Insecta; order Diptera; family Dolichopodidae; genus Dolichopus; species Dolichopus griseipennis. The sequence goes on along the minus strand of OY720441.1, from coordinate 70,614,345 downwards.
AAATATAAAATATTCTTTGAATTAAAAATCAATACCTATACAGTATACACTTATATTTGAATTTATTTTTTTGGCACAAATTTACATGGGGAAATCCGAAATACAAGTTCTCTTATGAAATATCGAAAACAATTTTTAATACAGGATATAAATATACATATTAAATTAAAGCTTATTTTTCTACTTTAATATCTTTTTAATTTAAAAAATATATAATTTTAATATATTTTAAATTAAATTTTTATATTATTAAAAAATGAATTAAAAAATAATTTTAGATTTTTATTGCATTTTCAGGTTAACTTTGCGTGTGATTAGGACGTGTTGTTACCCTAAAGCTTCTTTGCAGATATGGTAAGTTTTTGTTTTTTTAAAAATATTTAATTTTATATTACCATTCAAATGGTTGTAATGGGTGTAAATTGTGGAGAGCAGAATGGTTAGGGTTCTTTTAAATAAAAATGTAATAATGAGTAGATTTACTTTTTAAAGTAGGATATTATTCGAAAAATTTAAATATATTAGGTCTATATTAGTTACCCCTCTATTACTATTAATTTAATACTAATATGTGTTGTGATATATAAATTATATTATTTAGAGTAATTTTCCATGATCTACGTTTAAACCTTTTAACAGTATGATTATGTATAAATAGTCCCTCACCTATGTTTATAAATTGGTGGCATTTTTTAATTTTTACTTTAAGTTCTTACGACACGTAAATTCAGTTATTTACTGAATATATTGAGGGATTTTTTAAATAAATTGAGATCTTATTAAAAGAAATAAATAAACAAGTAGTTTCCATTAATTTCACTATTTTTTTCTACGAGTACTTCTTCAGTGCTAGTTTTCGATTTTCGATTCAACTTTTAAGGAAAGAAAACTACTCGTTTTTTAGCACATTTTCAAAAAACTTCACTCTGTCCGTCCGTACGTATGTTTACAAAAACTTTTACAACGTTTAAAATAGAGTAAAGAAATTTTAACCACGGGTAGGTATTGCAAAAAAAAAGAATTTCGTAGAACTTTTTTCTGTAGCCCCACCCGTTTTTTCAGTCTGAAATCGACAAAAGATAGCTGGTCTTATAAACTTTATAAATTTTTGAAAATTAAATGTTTAGGGTTGCCATGCGGTACTAAAATTTACCATTATGCAAAACTGAATTTTTTTAAAATTTTTGGCCACACATATCTTGTAAATGGTTCAAGCTAGGGTCTTGAAATTTTGGGAGAAGTTAAATCCTCAGAAATTAGTAGGATTCGGATTTCGGTTACCTATTTTTTTTGTTACATCCCCTGTTTAGGAGCTATAAGGGATCGAAAATTGAAATTTAGCTATTTTTAAACCAATTAAACGTTAAAATTGAAGTTCCAACATTATATTTCGCACTTGTGAACAGGTTTTCTAGAGTGCATTGGGATTATATTCTAAGTATTGATTTCACTATTAGTCATAATTAACTAAATTATAATATTATCATTAATTTTTATATATATTTTTATAAAAATAAATGAAAAAATATTCAGTAAGAAACCCTATATAATTTTGAAAATGTGCTTTTTAAAACCCCTTGGTTTTTTTCATCACATGTTTTTTTATTTCTTTAATATACATTTCGCTCAAATGCTCAATAATGTATAATATATTAAGATCTCATTTTTAAAAAATTCAGAATTTTGCTAAATAGTCTCAGGTTTCAGTTTCAGGGTTTTTTTTTGATATTCAGAATTTTGCTCAAAACTAGATTCTAATAATTTATTTTAATATTCAAAATTTTACTAAATAAATTCAGACTATTTTTTTTAATTCAGAAAGTTTATTTTCTGTTTAAATAATTAATTTATTCAAAATATGATTATGGTTATGGCTAAAAAGGTTCTTATGCTCATAATTTTATTTTGAACAAGAAATTTTCGACGGAGTTTAACATTGGAGAAAGCGACATAAGTTGTAGCTTTAATTTGGCAGTTATTTCTATAATTTCACTAGTTTGAAGCGTTTTGTGGATTTTTGCATTTTCTATTATAAGCAAACTATAGTTGAGCTTTAATTATAATTATTTTGTTTTTATAGCTAAATAATAAAATCACATTATTTTTCAGAACTAGTGGTATTTGTAAAAAATAATCAGTATTCAATAATAATAGTAAATTTAAATAATCATCGAAATTAAATTATTTTGAATAATATTTTCATTATTTATAGTGGCAAGAAGCCTTACAATCAACCCATACTGAGTAATATCATTCTATTTTAAAAATTTAATATTTATTCGAAAAAATTTAAATCTTACGACTTTCAAATGCCGGAATCTAGTAAACGAATTTAAAAAAAATTATTGAAATATTAAATAAGAAAAATTATTTTAATTTATTTATCAAAATTCTGAATTTCAAAAAAAAATCTCAAATTATCTAAAACAAATCTGAATTCTAAAAGAAGAAATCTGAATTCAATAAGTAAATACCTGAGTATATTTAATGAATACCCGAATTTAATCAGAAAATGTGATATTTAAAAATGTATCTAAAAGTTAAGATTTAAGAAATTTTGGTTTTTTTTTAAAGTTGAAATTTCGTGATTGAATTTCTGTGCCAAACAGTCGTACAATTTTAAGCTCAAACTCAATGCAATTTTTTTAAAATTTTATATATATATATTTACATAAAATTAAATTTTAAAAATTTTAGAAATATAAGTATCTATTATTTACTAGATCAAATTTTAGTAATGAAAGAGTAAAAATAATAAGTAAAATATAAAATAAAAGAAATTATTAACAAAAGTAAAGTCTGTGTTGCCGCAAGAGGAAACGTGCCATTATTTGTATCTATTTATTACTTTCAATTTTTATTTGTTATAAAACAAAAGTTAAATGAACGGAATAAAATTAAATAATAATAAATTTACAAAAAAAAAGTATTTAAAAAAATTTATAATGCAAAAAACACAAACTTTTCTATGTTTTATATATGTATTTGATGGAAATGTAAATGTGTAGGATTTTATTTGTATTATTTATTAAATAAATCTTTTAAAGGTGTTATATACAAAAAAAAGCTCTCACAAATAACTGTTCCATAATATTCAGCTAATATTCAGCAACTTTGACCTTCTTATAATTAATTTTATGACAAAGAAAGCTCAGAGTGGTATTACGATTCACAATTCTATTTATAACACTTTTTTTTTAATTTTAACTAAAACAATTGATACCAAATGAACTTTCAAATTTTATTTTCGAAATTGTAATTGTAATATATACATACATATGTATTCCAAAGTTTTTAAATGCTTTTCCAGTTAGAATAAGTGAAAACTGTTATTTAAAAAGTATTTGATAGCTATTAAATTAATTATTTAATATGAAAGTAGAAAAAAACTCGAAAATGTGATTAATATTTAAAAAATAAGGAGGAGTAAAGCACTTTAGAAAGACGCAATATCTAAAATTTAAAGTAAAATTTATTAAAAATTAAATTCTAAAAAAAAAATTCATATTACAATTCAAAAAATTATCTTCAAATTACTCGTTAATTAATATTTTATTAAATTTAAATAAAAAAATCTATTCCCTCTATAATGGCGGTTTATAACATTTTTATAAAATACTAAAATTAATTAGCATTTTACTTTAAAATATCCTATAAGTTTCAGGGACAGTTATTCCTAAATTAATAATATTATTTTTAGCAAATTAAGCGAAATAATGAAATTATTATGTGAAAATTGGATCAATTATTGTATACAAAACTGTTATACTGATTCTTTATTTCACAAATAGCTTTCTGTTAAAAAATTCTTTTAATAAACAGTTTTATGTATCATTGCAAAAATTTATTTTTTGAAAGTTCATTTCGAAAAGTTTTTGATTAAAGTTCAAATTATTTTTAACTTTAAAAGTTTATAATAAAAAGAAAAAAGCTTTTAGCAAATGTATGAACCAAAAGATGATGTTAAAATATTAGAAATTCTTCTTCAGCCATTTTAAAATTTTGAATCGTAACGGATTTTTTGTTTAATAGATTATTAGGAAATAAAAAAAATCTTTTTACAAAATTAAAAGCTTTCCAGTTTTAATTTTTCAAGATACTAGAATTTAAAAAATTTAAACTTTTTTAAAATGTGACTACAATTTATTTAAGGATTTTTCTAAAAGCTTTATTATTACAATCCTGTTTTTAGATTTGGCACTAAATTGAACGTGTACTAAATTTAAATTTTTAAATTTTAACAGAATTCCTGAATTTTTAAAATTAATAACTTTTCTTAAATTTATACTTTATTAAATAATTATGCAAAAGTGTATAAAATTAATTTTAAAAATTGAAATTTTTAATTTTTTAGGGCGCAACATGGCCTCAGCACAACTATTACATTTTTATGAGACAGCAGAAAAAATCAATCAAAAAATCACAACAAAAAAATCTTTTATCATTACAAAAAAACTACGAAAACAACAAGAACAACAATTACAAATTACAAAAAAACATCATTACAAAACCTGCCATCAACAACAAAATCCGACAACATCAAAATCAATCAATATTAGTAAAAAATATATTAACAAATTTAATAAATCTTTCGCTATTGGAAAATCAAATAAATCAAGAAGAATATCATTTTTTACGAAAAACATCGATTATAAAAAATATACAAAAAAATCTAAAAAAAAGAAATCCAATATTAATACAATTAATAGAACAGGAACAACAACAAATACAACAATTAAACATCGAACAAAATGGAGTTGCAACAAAAACAGAAATTTTGCAACAGAAACAACAAAAACAATCAACAACGATTACAAAATATTTTTCAACCGACAACAAATCAAGAACAAAAGAAAAGAAAATTTTATATTGTTCAATTGTTCAGATGATCCCATTATCAATTACCACACGAACACAAACACGAACAACAACAACAAAAACAACAGCATCAACAATTACAATATTCAATCTAAATTATTATCAAATAATTGGAATTATTCTAGAAACACTAGCAATATTAACAAATCCAATGATATTAAGTATAATGATGATAACAATAATTACTGTATTGCAACAATTAAAAAATCTTCAAATTTTGTTGATAATGTTGCTTTCAATACAAATGATAAATCAACTACAAAAACTATTACTACAACTACTAATGTTAATAATGAAAATTTTTCCAATTATAATAACATGTCGTCTTCTAATGAAATATTTACAACTTCCTTTTATAATAAAGAATCTGAATCTGAATCTGAATCTGTTAACATTGAATCAAAATTATTTAATGATAAAATGTATAAAATTATTAAAAATAATGAATTTAATATTGATACAACATATACAGCAAGTATGGAATATAATTCAGTTACAGGGAGCTGTTATAAGCGATTTATTAACAAAAAAATTAACAACAACCACAACTACAACTACAACAACCACAACAATTCAAATATTAATTCGAAAGAACAGGGAGAAATTTGTGTTTATAAAAAACAGCTACAACAACAGCAACAAATTGAAAAGAATGATAAAATTGATTACATTGATGATAATAAAAATGATATTTTATCCAATTATTCAACAATCTGTTACAATTTTATCAAAAAAAATAATAATAATAGTTATGATGAGGAATTTAAGCCGATTACCTGCCATACAACAAATAAGTTGTCTTCTGTTAAAACTGCCAATAATAAGTTGTTGTTATTATTGTCATCATCAAAATCAATGTTGTTATCGTCATCATTCAACAAATATAATTCAACAATTAAAAAAAAGAAATTTTCTAAATATAAAACAATATCAACAAATGCAATTGCAAATGGAATTGCAAAAAAAACCAGAACAATTAAAACTATTAATTCAAAAAAAGAATCAACAACAACAACAACTGCAACAATACTATCAAAAATTTCAAATCAACAAAAACAACAGCAATTTATTAATTCATCAATATCTATCGATGATGAAATTTCAAAATCAAATTCATCATCAATTCTTTTACAATTACAACAACAACAACAACAACCAGATAAACAAAAACAACGACATCAACAACAACAACAACATAATATTCAAAAAAGACACCAACAACACAAACAACAACAAAATTCTAATGAATTTTTGCTTAAGCAATACGTATGCCAAAATGTGTCTTGTTGCTCAGCCTCATGTTATTGTTGCTGTTACCTTTGTTCCATTAGCTGCCATATTCAACAAAATAATAATATTGAAAAAATTAAATGTATTGAGCAACATATACAACAACAACAACCACAACAGCCAAAGTTTAATGAAAGTCAACAAAAATATTTACGACAACAAAAACAACAACAGCCAAAAAAACAGTCAGAAAAATTTGAAAAACAAAGAACAGAAAATGATATTAATACAAAATTACAAAGACAATATTCCGATGCCAAATTATCGAAAATGCCAAATGATGAAAGAAAACAAATTAAAAATAAATTTTATAATGATAATTATGATGAATTGCAACAAAATATGGATTGGAAGAAAAGTTTTCGAAAGAATGCAATATTTATTATTGAAAATTTTCAAAAACTTGCAAAAACTATTTTACCATTTTTTATTCTTTTTAATTTATTACCGTTATTATGCGCAGGTAAGTCCAAGAATTTTTTTAATTTTAATTTATTTTTTTATTAAAAAATTTAATAAAATTTATTTGGATTTTTGAATCATTGGGAATTTAAATACCAGATTAAATAATGGATATAGAATTTATTACTTAAATTTCTATTTTATTATGTCTATCAGATTCGACCGAGGGCTTCGAAGTTTCTCTGGTTCAAACCACGGTCAAATCATATATAATAAAAATAATATAATTTATAATTTATAACATAATAGCACCTCACATTTCAAATTGGAAACTGGGTATACCAGCTACCTGGTTTATTTATGTCACATGGTACCTAATTAATAAATAAATAATTAGATTGAGTCAATCAGTAATTCTGGACTTATTGTTACTAAAATATTAATTAATTAATTAAGCACCTATAAAAAATCAATTTTAAGTAAAGAAATATTCAGATTTTCCAATTAATCCTTTTATAGTTAATACAGTGTTTTAAAAAAATAAAATTTTAAAGCTAAGTAATTTCAATTAATAAATTAGCTTTAAATTAGTGAAACTAGTATTAATTTTGTGGAAAATCCTTACCCCTTGAATTAGAAATACATAGTTATAAAGTTGTTTACATTTAAATTTGGATATGCTCCTACATTATTATACAAAAATTTATGGTACCTACAAGTAAATTGCTGGACTAAGGTTAATGTGAAGAAGAAGAACTGTTTCTAATAGACTTAATATATTTGAATTTGTTTAAAAAAATTAAATTATATCCAATTCCTGGTTCATCGTTTATATACATAAGTATTTAACAGAATAATTGGGAGACAGTTCTCAGATGCATAAAATCTGGAGTTTCAATAATGATTTATGCTAATAGAATAATGCGACAGTGTTGTTTTTGAAATTAATATGAAGAAAAATACTTGGCGAGGGATTTGAGCAGTGGATGTAAAATTAGGATTACACTTTTATTTCCATCATATGTTTATATATATGTACATTTATGTAACTTGTCAAATTCATATTGTTTTTTGGAAGTTAATTTTGATATGTGAATTTGATGTGAAATGAGAATGTTGGTTTTATCAAAAGCAGCTGAAATTAATAATTTAGATTTTTGTAATATAAAGTATGAATGATCTCCGTTTTTATATGTCCATTATTTAAATAAAATTAATGAGAAATTTAATTTAAAATTATATTAAAAATTAATATAATATAAAAGAAATCAAATCTATATTATACAGGGTGGCGCAAAACGACTGATATGGTTTGAATGTTTAATAACATTTTATTTAATGGTTAATTATTATTTTTTTTTTTTTTTGTTATACAATATATTGGAAAGTATTTTTAGCTTAGTTAGGGATATTATATCCCGCAAGTGGTAACCATTTTCGACTTCGCACATTCGTGCTCTTTACAGCAATTTGAAGATAACTTTTCGTAATTTTTTATCGCTGTTCTGTTGTGTACTGTTCCATTTCCAATTCCCCAAGTTTTCTTCACAAAATTCTGAAATGAAAATAAAAAAAATATAAATAAATTTAAAAAGTTATTAAACACCCTGAATAACATGTAGAAACGTCTTAGATTTTTTATATTTTTCAATTTTTGATCGCTGTTCTGTTGTGTACTGTACCTTTTCCAATTTTCTAAGTTTTCTTCACAAAATTCTGAAATAAAAATAAAAGAAATATAAATAAATTTTAAAAGTTAAGTTATGAAACATTCAAATCTGATCGGTTGTTTTGCGCCACCCTGCATTATGTACTCTATTTGTTATCACTTAATTTATAAACTATATAGTTTATAAAAATATATTTAATTTTAATCATTTTTATATGGTTAATATCCTACAACATAAATATAATCTTATCTGATACACTCTGTTAACACTAAAAATTTTAATTATTTTTTAAGTATCTTTAAAATTAAAAATAAAAATAGAACTGGAAAATACCCAAAAAAGACCATAAAACAACAAAGAAGAAGTGACCATAAAACAACAAAGAAGATAAGAAAATAAAAAAAATTCAAATCCTAACAATTTGAAAAAAAAAACTCCTTCTCTTTCATTTTCTCAATATTCAATTTTTATCTCAGAAAAAGCTTTGTAAAAAGCTTTCTTATCTTTTAAGAAAATATAAATAAAAATAGATAACAATATAACAACAAATATATATATATATATATATATATATATATAAATTTGATGAACTCTTTTTAACATTCATATATATATATATATATATATATATATATATATATACTCGAATTATCCTTCAAAGATGTTTGGTATAAAGATCCTTAAAAAAAAAAACAAAAAAAATTCCAACACTTTTTCTTCTTCTTCTTTTTCATTTTCCTTTTTTGTTTCACTTTTTCCACTCATTATTTACATTCACTCAATATTCAATACATGAATTCAACTTATCCCTGGCCCAGTGGCAATGATGAATCTTTGAAAAAGTTGTCTTTTTTTTTGCATTATCAAATAAAATCGAGGTCAACAACAACAACAACAACAATCAGAGAAATATAAAAAATTCGGTTTTAGATGATATTTAAGGAGGAGGGTATAGTTCAATTTTTTACCTTGTCAGTATATATATATAATAAATATGTATATATATATATACATATATTGTAGTGGGTACTTTTATTACTTGTATAAGTTTATTATTTCATTCGATTCTAAACTTATAAAATAAAGAGAGAAAACTGTAAAATAGAAAATGAAAATGAAAAACTGAGTTCATGTGTACGAAATACACACACATACATTTGAAGAAATATATTTTAACTGTGTTTTTTTTTTTTAGTTTTATTTAAGTTGAGACAAAATTATTACATTGTATGTTGATGTATCCTTCATATAAGTTGATTTCTATATATATACAAAGTATCTTTAGATGTTATCTATATGTTGATGAAAAGTGTATCTTAAAAGGATAACAGCTAGTTGTTATTGTTTTTATTTCTGCTTTTTTTGCATTTTTCTTAAGAATTTAAAAGTTCTTATTGTTATTTTTGTTGTTTTTTGAGAGCTTTTTATAACTGTGTGTTTTTTTTTTAATATGAAATGGCATTGAATTGTACTTCAATTGTATATACTATTGAATATATAGTAATGATATTAACTTTGGCCACTTATCCACGCCGGATAGAAGTATCTTATGTTGTTTTATACAGTAATTTGTATATGTATAACACTTTTAATTGTAAACTGATTGTAATTGATATACAAAATTTCAAACATTACAACTAATATTAGTTTCGATATATTAAAAACCATTAATTTTTTTAAATTCTAATAAATTCAGCCGGTAAAATAAAAGAAAGTCCCAGACTTGACATTATTCGTAACAAAAACCTACCCTAAGCAAAACTTGAATAACCACTGTTTATTGCACGTTTTATTATGTATATACAGTTATCTTATAGCACTTATATACGATTCAGAAATAATCACATGTGTTGTTCTTATCATTATCTATATGTTTATTATAAATAACTCTCTAAAATTTCATGTGTGTGTGTGTGAATGTATTCTGGAAATATTTATATATATAGTAGTATATAGTAGTACAGACTCATTAAAAATACAATATTTTTGTCTTAATTAGTTCCACAATATTAAAAAAAAAAACTGTAAATGATTTATAGTTACAGGGGGTGTGTTATAAAGGTTATTAGGTACTCTAATTGCATTTCAATTAAGTGTTATTATTTTTAAATTTCTCTTTTTTTTTTTTTTTTGGATTTTCTCTCTTGGTCTATACGACCCGGAGAAAAAATTATATACAAAAAAATACAAGACACACATGTAAGTGTTATAGTTTCCTTTTTCAACCTGTTAATGAATAAATTGTAAAAAAAAAACAAAACAAAAACTATGTAAATATGTCTATGTATTATCTTAGTGTTTTATTTAAGAGAATTTAATTTAAAGAGTATTTACATACTGCGCAAAGTGAATTTTGGGGTAACTAGGTAATTTTGATTCTCTTAATTGTTTATTTATTGTCCCAGGCAGCATTTTAGAGATTTTCAATTTTTTTCGAATACTTTTTTTAAGATTCAATTAAGAAATATTTTCAAAATTGATTTTTTGATTTGTGACAGTAATTTCGTTTTTTAAGATTTTATTAAATAAATTAATTTCCATTTTAAATTGATGGATAAGAAATAAGTGCATATAGGATATTAATATAGAATTCTCATATAGAATGGTAATGGAACTTACATATGATTGCTAATTTCAATTGTTTTTAGTATAATTGAATAAAATAATACATTTTTATACTATTATATTATGACAGGTTTTTCTAAATCAAAGTTTACATTTTAAAACGTTCCATCTATTCAATATTTTAATAAATTTTCATTTGAGAAGAAGGGATTTTTTTTACTTTAAGTTAATAAATGTTATTCATACAATTGTTTATATTAAAGCTTCGATTATAGATATAAGCTGAATTAAATTTTACATGTTTTAAATTTTTAATCAAATTTTATTAATATTATTATACTTTTTACTTATTTTAAATGAAAAATAGTTTAATTTTATGTGCAAATAAATTTCATTTAATTGGATAGTGCTATAAATTCATATTGAATTTTATTAATAATATAAATTTGGTTCGAATCTTTTAATGAATATATGCAATAACTGCATTCCATAATTTGTCCAGAATGAATCGATTATTTTTGGTTTTGAGCCTCTACTCCAATATTAAAGGTTAAAAAAAAGAACAATTCACTTTTTTCAACTTTACATCCATCCATTTCGCGCATCCACCAATTTGTTGGATCAACTTTATTTTATAATTAAAATTACAATAAAGCAAAATAAATATTTTACTAATTATAAAATACTATGTTACTAATACTAATAATATTATAATTATAATAAAAATAAAATTACAAAAATTGTATCTGCTTGAAATTTTGTATATAAAAACAAATTAACAAACGAAAACAATATATTTATTCAAAAATTTTTTAAAATCGATTAGAGCGTAGAGATCGAATTTTCTACGCTACGTTCTTATCACTTGTCGCAACTCCAATTTAACCGCACCCTTAAAGATTGAAATTGTAAAAAATTGTCAAATTATTAATAAAGTATATAAATAATACGGAAATTATTAATATTATATAAATATTTCTAAATTATCTCAATTTCTGTAATAAAGAATCTTTATTTCAATAATAAAATGCATGTATTTGAAGTTGAAATATTCTCACAAATAAATGAACTACGGAATACATTAAAACTTTGTATATATTCCAATTTTTAAAGAAAACTATCAAAATTTAAAGATTTAAAATTTTGTATTAAAACTTAATTGACTTAAGATAGTGCGCTCTCCATCTTTCAAGTTGAAGTTCATTTAAACTTCTTCTTCTTCTATAGCTTTACAGTCCTTGATGAACCTGAGCTTCCGCTATAATTCTCTTCTATACATCCCGATCTTGTGCAACTCTCTTCCAATTTCTTATTCCTAAAATCCTTAAGTCATCTTCAACAGCGTCTAGCCATATTTTTTTTGGTCTCCCTCTACCTCTAGTACCCTGCATTTGGTGGAGAAACACTCTTTTTGTTGTTCTGTTATCCGGTATTCTTATAACATGTCCTATCCATCTTAACCTTTGCGCTTTTATGAATCTTATTATGGTTCTATGTTCAGTCAATTGTTCAAGCTCGAAATTATTTCTTGATCTGTATGTACCATCTTCGTTTCTAACCGGTCCATATATTTTTCGAAGTATTTTACGCTTAAATATTCCCAGTTGTCTACAATCTGCAGTTTTAAGCGTCCATGTTTCACATCCGTATGTTAGAACCGGTCTGAATAATGTTTTGTATAATTTAAGCTTTGTATTTCTCGACAACAGCCTGGATTTCATAAGTCTAGAGTATGTATAGTAACATCTACTTGCGGCTTGTATTTTTTCCCGTATTGCCACAGCGGCGTCTTCACTTTTACTTTATACAACTCCGAGATACTTAAACTGAGGAACATTTAAACTTAATAAAATCCAAATTGCTCTTTTTGGCTTATTGGGCAAAAAGTTTTCATTCATTTTTTACACGCGGCTAAAAACTATTCCTTTTTCAATTTCAACTACGAAATCAAGTTTACGAAAACAACAAATATTTTATTAAATATCCTTATCATTTTTCCGAATTCATTTCCATTAATATCAACATTGATTCTCTCTTCTCTCTTAGTTTATAAAATCAAGAGAATTTTTAATAATTCAAGAGAATCAAAAAAAATAACACTACGATAAGAAAAAGAGAGAGAGAGTGAGAGAGTATAATATCAAATCTGTTATAAAAACAAATAAAAATATTTAAAAAAAACAAAAAAAAAATTGATACTAAAAAGGATAACGGTAAAAAAAACAAAAAATACAAAAAAACACCACAAAATTGGAGGTTGGATGAAATATATTCCCGACACATTAATATTCAGTCGATTTACGTCGGCCGAGCCATAATCTTGTCTTTTTTGCTAAAAAAAAAAAAATTATAATTATCAAAAAAAAAAAAAGAAAAAAAAATAAAATAAAAGCAACAAAATTTTTTTTAAATTTAATTTTATATTAATTTATTGTGCACACACACACACATATACACGTTAAACACAGTCATTTGTAGATTTTACAAAAAAAAATCTTTAAATTAAAAACAACCTTTGTTTTTTTTTTCGAATTTCTTGAATTCTTTTTTTTTTGTCTTCAAATTTTTTAAAAAAAAAACGCGTTTTAGTAGCACCTGCTTAAAATTTAATATTTAAATTAAAAACAACAATAATAACAACAAAAAAAAAAAAAAAATACGCGATTTATTAATCAGTCGTCGCGAGCACGTTTTTGTTTTTCTTTATTTAAAAAAAAAAAAACAAAAAATAAACAAAATATATTTGGGATAATTTTAATATTTCAAAAAAAAAAATTAAAATTAAATACAAATTAAATAAATTTATTTAAATTCTGAGTTATTCTAGTAGAAAAGTTTTTTAAAGGGTAAAATAAAATTTAATCATAGTTATATCGTAAATTAAATTAATAATAATTATCTATTTATTGTTTTATCGTAAATTTATAATTTACGATTTTTTGAATTAATAATAAATTGTACTATTAAAATATAAATTAAAAGTGTTTTAAAATTTTTTTAATTAATTAAATTTAATTTAATTAGTTAATTTAAATATTAATAAATATAAAATAAAATGAATTATTTAATTAAATAAAAGAAATACGATATTAAGATATTTATTTAAGAATATTTTATTATGTGTTACGTTTTTTTTTGAATTTAAGAATTTTCTAATTCAATTTTTTTGAAAAACTTTTTAATATTAAAAAAGAATATTATTTATTTAAATTATTAAAGAAAATGGAAGCTATATTCTAATCAAATTATAAAAGATATATGTATTTGAATGTAAAACGAATTTGTATAAAATATAAAAATATAAAGTTCAAAAGTACATATGTACCAATTCAGTTACGATATGCGATATGAATATATTTACATTAATATTATATTTTTTTATATATTAATAATATTATTAAAAAAAAATATATTCTATATATGATTAGATTGTGCATTATTCAACATTAGAACAGTTATATTTAATATTGTTATAAAAAAAAAAGAGAGCAAAGTGCTTTTTATTCAAATTAATTCAAGTGTAAAGTGAATAAAAGGATCACGTTGTAAATACGATAATAAGAAAAAAATAAATAAAAATATAAAAAATTCTAGTAATATATGAAGAATAAATAAATATAATAACTGAGGTTTTTCAATAAATATTTTATTATATATATAAACATATAATATATATATATATATATATAGTGCACATAATTTTTCATATATATATTCTTTTTGAAAATAAAATAAAAAAAAAACCCACGACAATGAACAAAATATACTTAACCATTATCAACAAATCTAAAGAATAAAGATTTTAATTTTGACTTTTATTTATTTTTAAAAAGCAAAAAAAAAAATACAAAATAAAAATAAAATAATATCTTTAGATTTATTTGTTAAGAAAAGATCATAAAAAAATCAAAAAAAAATTGAAAAATCATTCAACAATTTTTCTTTTATAATAATGCAATTTTATATAAAAAATTTATTATATTAACTTTTTTACTTATAATATATTATAATATATATTATATTTTTATTAAAAAAAATTTATTAAAAATTTTATTAAAAAAATTTATTAAAAATTTTTTAAAAAAAAATTTATAATCATGGAATCATATGAAATGTAGAGATTGTTTTTCTTTTACGATATTAAACTTTTTGATATTAAAGAAGGATCACGTTAACTGCAACAAATTTTTTAAAATATTATTATTATCATTATTAGGTATTATAAATTTAAAAAATTTTCATAGGATACAGTGTACATTTACTAAAATGGAGTTCATTTATTAGGATCTTATTTTTAAAAATATTTTTAGATTCAATTTAAGTTATCCCAAATCCCAAAATTTACAGTTAATAAGAGATTAGAAAAATTTATATACCGCCTTATTATTAAATTTGGAAAAAAGCCAGTCGTACCACTGTGTAAGCACTAAATTATGTTTTTCTGTATTTACAAAAAACAAGTATGAAAAAAAACCAAGGGTTTTTAAAAAAGCACATTTTCAAAATAATATAGTGTTTCATACTAATTTTTTTTTCGGAATATAATGTTGAAGCTTCAATATTAACGTTTAATTTAGGAAATATATACGTTGGTGACTAAGTTACTTCATACCTATAAAAACAATAAATTTTTAAGTCCTAGTAGCCCCTCTATTGGGGAAGGTTGCCGAATTTCTCAAGGATATAATGCTTACTACTCCCCTTCCCCCAAACTTTTTTAGTTTCTAGGAATTAAATTGTGAATTCCACCCAAATTTGGAATTTTTCTTAGAATTTTACTATTTAGGCAAAAATGGTTAAAACTGAGAGACACTTTCTTCAATTTAAAGAACCCCTTTTAAATTAAAGAAAAACCTTTAACATATGTTAAAATATAATGTTAGACCTTTAAATTTTGTACATTATGGAAAAAATATTTAAACAGTTACAGATGTTTAAAAATAGCAAAATTACAATTTTCGAGCCCTTATAGCTGCTAAATAGAGGGCTTGACAAAAAAATTTTGTTAACCGACTCCTACTAATTTCTAATGATCTAACTTCCAAAATTTCAAGACCCTAGCTTGAACCGTTTAAAAGATATGTGTGGCCAAAAATTTTGCAAAAATTGAGTTTTGCACAGTGGTAAATTTTATTACCGTATGGCAACCCTAAACATTTAAGCGAAGTATTTTTGTAAAGTCTATAAAAGCAGCTCTCTTTAACCGGTTTTCGATTGAAAATAAACCTATCAGAACTCTTGTTATATCAATTTAAATGTAGGGCTTTTTTGGAATTTGCAGGGGCTGTAGCTTCGTCACCCTACAAAATTAAGAAAAACGTTTGACACATGTTGAAATATAATTATAGAGCTTTGAATTTTGTATATTACTAAAAAAAAATTTAAACAGGTATTCAAGTTACAGGTGTTTAAAAATAGCAAAATTTCATTTTTCCAGCCCTTATAGCTGCAAAACAGGGGATGTGACAATTTGTTAACCGACTTCTACTTATTTCAGAGGGTCTTACTACTACCAAAATTTCAAGACCCTAGCTTGGCCTGTTTAGAAGATATGTGTGGCCAAAAAATTTTCAAAAAAAAAAATTATCAAGTTTATAAAACCAGCTATCTTTTGCCGTTTTCAGATTGAAAATACACTAAATAGAACTCTTGGTATAACAATTTGAATATAGGGCTTTTCCCAACTTTGGGGGGCTGCAGCTCCGTAACAGGTGGGGCTACGGAAAAAAAATTCTTCTACGAAATAATTTTTTTTGTAATACCTACTCGTGGTTAAAATTTCTTTTCTCTATTTCAAACGATGTAAAAGTTTTTGTAAACATACGGACGGACAGACAGACGGACGGACAGAGTGAAACTATATAGGCACATTTTTACAAAATTTTTTGAAAATGTGCTAAAAAGTATCTTAAAAAAGACTTGATTTAAATTTGGATTGAACCCTACAATCTAAAAATTAATATAATTCGAAACCCCCATCCGTCCACTTGGTTACTTGTACTCCATCCGTTCACTAATCTAATCATCCGTCCACTTGGTTACTTGTACTCTTGTACTCGTACTTTGAAAAATTAATTTTGACAAAAAGGACAAGTGAATAAGCAACAATTTTAAGCGTTTTAAAATATAAAAAATGTTTAAATTAACATTTTAATAGTTTTTTTTGTTTGGGTTATGTATGTAAATATTAGAATAGAAGTACGATTAGATTAGTACCTACAGTCTATCTAACATAACATAGGAAACGCTAATCAGCCGCACTTTATCTCTTTATTAAAAGCAAGGGTTCCAATATTTTAATATTTCTTGATTTTTTCGATAATTTCAACCCTAGTATTGAAACATTGAATATCAAAATTACGGTTTTAACTCACGATTCGACTAATTAAAGTTTGAAAATTATCATCTTATGGTAGGTACTAAGACTTTAAATTTATCTGACGAATGGCGTAGTGGTGGTATAGACGTTGCCTTTCATGTGGAAAGTTTCGGGTTCAAACCCAGGTCAGAACTTATTTATCTAATAAAAAAATATCGTAAAATTGTTTAATTATATCGTAATAGTTAATTTCGTAAGATAAGATAACATTTAATATAAATAACTCTTTTGTAGAAAATAGATAGCGCATAAAATTGACATTTGTGTATTCATAATCGTGTTCAATAGTTACAGCCGAGTAATCAACGGCTGCATTATTAAAACGATTAAAGAAACAGAAGTTTAAGTCTAAATAGACTTGGTTAATGCCCTATACTCCTTAAAGTAGTGGAAAAGGAATAAAAAAGCTTTAAATTTAAAATTAATTTTTAAAGCATTTATACTTTTAATATTTAACATGTAGCCAAACTTAGTCAGTATATAATCATATTTAATTAATATTGAATTCTGAAGTAGACTAATTTAAAAGTTTAATTTTACATATTAATTTACATTAATTTGACTACACATTTAGTTTGAATCAAATTTATCAAATATCGTAAATGATATCATGAGATTAAAATTGCCATTTTCTAATATACGTTATTTAATAATTATTTTAACTACAGCACTATTTGATTTTTATGAGTGATCTTTTGATTAGTTAAATGACTTTACAAGTATTCTATGATTGAAGTAATAGATAGTATTGGAACCCAAAATATCGATTCGTGGCAAGGCGAGTTATACCTTACAATTGCAATAAAAAATTATGTCACAATATATTGTGAATTAAGTGTGGATTGAGTATTTCGTAACTTATATGTTAAGGAAGGGTTCCTCCTACTGTAATGCTAGTGGAATCAGAAATTAAATGATTAACTCTTAAAAATTTTTTTAAATTATACAATAATAGAATAGTTTTCTTGTACTATTTTTTAAAATTTTATTTAATGCGATTAGAAAGTATCTTTTGGTGCGTATATAAAAATAGTTTGATATGCATATTGTATGTGTATTATAAACCTTTTATATATCCTATGGTTTTAGTATATTATATTTATTTTAATAATTTTTATAATATCAACGTGACGAGGAGTGCAGAACTAAAGTGGTCTAACTAACAAAAAAATTAAAAAAATTCCACCAGCCCAATTTTGAACTAATAAAACAAGAATAGTGTCTTACACCAAAACATACCACATATGAACCGGAAATTGACCTTTTCAAGTACACAACCCGATTTTTCACATCAGTTTTTCAGGTTAGGGCACTTTTGGTCTAAGCTCCCCTCGTTATTAATCATGAATAATATTAGTCAATAAAATATTATAAATTATGTTTTTGGTTTGTTTTAAAGGTTTTTCATTTTCTTTAAAACTATTTTTGATTAAATTCTCTTAAATATTTTATAATATATTTTATATTTGTAATCTCAATATATTTTATTGTAAAAATAAGAAATTTATTTAGTTTTGGATTAAGATGTCTGTGAAAATTTTTGCACTGATAAAAAATTCATACCAATTTCTGCTAAAATTCTTTTGTTTGGGTGTTATTTCTTAAAGTGATACCTTTCCTTTACCTAGATGAATGAATTTGAATAACTAACTTATTCATTCATTTATAATTTTCTAACATATGTTAAATTGTCTAGAATATTTTTTGTACATATATATATTAAATGGATTCTACAATCCTGTGTCTGTTTTTTACTCTGTGGACATACTATTTATTCCATTAATTTGATTAAATTTATGTAAATAAAATTATTATATAAAGCTATTATTTAAATGTATATATATATGTAAAATTAAATGGTCTCAAATATTTATTATATGTATATATTATATAATAAAAGCAGATGTTTTAAATTTATCATATAATTTTATTACTAAATCATCATTAAATTGTGTAATGTATCGCGAAATTAAGGTATACAAATTTATGTAACAACAACAAATACAAGAGAGTGACTTAATAATATAATATGAGAGATTTAAGTTTATTAATTTTAAAATATTAAAGAAAATGTCTTTATTATTATATGTGAGAAAGTTAGAAATTTTAAATAACAAATTAACTTGTAAATAATAAAATAAAAGTAACAAAAGTTTTAAGTACTAAATGGGATTATAATGAAATTGCGTATTCTACGTAATAAAGAAAATGATCTTGATAAATTAATTTTTAAAACGGTTTTGAGATAAAGACTGATTATTTTTAACATTTCTTTTAACGATTTTTAACGATGATTTTTAACATTTTAACAGATTTAATATGAGTTTAATTTTAAACTCGCTTTTCAGCCTTTTTAAAACGTTTTTTTCTTTTTAAAATTTTCTTTGAATTTTTTTTTGCATATCTTTAGGATGAGTTCTTTTGAAAACATTGCTTTGGATTTACAATTATTCGCGTTCCTGATTTGATAGGACCCCATTTCACAAATAACTTGTAACTAATCAAATATTATTTTTTTGGACAATTTTTGATTGCACCAAAACAATATTTGATAACTAATCAATGAAGTTTGATTATGAAAAACATTTACTTATCAAAAAAATGATTATTTGATTAGTGATAAGTGGTTGGGCAATAAGGATCGTATATTTAAAAACAAAAAAAGTAAAATACCTAAATAATAAAAAACAAAAATTGCATATTTTTGCATAATTTTAGGATGATTTCTTTTTATATTTAAAGAATTAATGCATAGTTCATCTTAATCACTTAAAAAGTTGTATTACATTGCAAATTGCATTAAAAAACTTTTACTGACATTATTAGTAAAAGGTACACTCTTTACAATGATCAACATACATTTGTTTTTGGAGGTTAATTAGTATCCAGATTTGGATTTTTATGTTTATATGCTTTTCATAATTTGTAATTTTGTTATGTACAATTCAATATTTTGAGAGTTTCCAATTTTTAAAAACACCAAATTATAGAAAATTTGTCAACAAAATTTTAAAACACGAAAATAGAAACATTAACATAAAATCTAACCTTTAATTTTTATTGGCCTAATAATTATAAAATTTAAGAGAAAGAACTATTATACAAAATATAAATTGTTTACTTATCGCTTCAATTCATTTACAAAATTTTTCTCAAGGTATACTTTGTTTTCAATATTTTTTCACTTAAAATTTTTTTCTAGGCCGCCTAAATGTATGCAATTAGTGTTTAAAATTTGTAAAACTTTATTTTTTATTAGTTTTTTTGCATTAGTGCATGTTTGCAATATCTTTGCCAAGTTTGCAATGTAATAAAATCATTGTTTGGAAATAATTAAATTTATAAATCACTTTTTATTTTATTTAGGTAATATAAGATATTTATTTTAACTGTTTTCCTGACACAAAATTTGTGTTTTAAGTTTTGTGACAAGAATACATTAAATTTGATTCATGATGTGATGTTGTAACATAAGAGCGTTTTTTTTTTTTTAAATTATTATAAGTTTTCTATTTAAAAGTTTAAAATTTTATGAAGTTATTCTATTTCTATTATATAAAATACTTTTGTAACTTGATAGTATCAGAGTATTACATATTTATATAAATGGTTTATCTAAGAAAATTTTATTATAAGTTTTAATCTTAGAGCGACATTGAAATAATCTGAGAAAATTTTAGGAAAAAGGATTTATAGTTACAATAGAATGTATTAAAATTTTTAACTTATTCATATTGTTTTAAAAAATTTTTAAATGGTATTAAAAGAACTTAAATATTAATTTAAGTTTTTTATTTTCCATTTAAAAGTCTTTTCTAACAAATTAATTTCTAAGAAATTTTAATAGAAATTTTAAAAAGTACTTTTTGTTTTAAATATTAATTCGTTTTGGAATTTACTTATACAATCAATGTTTAATTGAATTTTATTTGGAAAAATCGAAAATACAACTGGAGATTTGGGTTTGTTAAAAGTGAGTTAAAAAAAATAATTAAAATCAAATGAAAGAGGTTTTAAAAGAATCTAATTTTAATTTAAATGTAATTTTTTATAAGACATAAATAAAAAATGGGATTTTTAAAAAAATTTTAATTATAATAAATTATTGTTTATTTATTTATAAAAAGTTCCTTACCACATACAAAGTGATAAGCGAGTGATTAAAAATTTTCTTTTATGAATTTTTTTAATCGATTTTAAGTTACATTTTTAATATAATAGGAACGTTTTGTCTCTCCGTTACTGGACTGGATGTGATAACTGCCTAATTAACTTTTAGTTCAAATGTTCAATTAGTTTTATACTTTTCATAAATATTATCATTTATATATTTCCATTTATACACAAGTAAAAATTTTGCTTTATACTTTCTTGGAAGGCACTAATTTTTAATTAAAGTCTGCCATAAAACACAACTACTTTTGACAAAGTTTAAGAAAATTCAAACTATATTAGACATGCAATGAAATTATCATTAACTTCGCAGTTTTATAGAATCTAAATGGACTTCTAAACCAAATTGATTAGAAATTAATTGTTTCAAAATTAAGAAAACTTAAAAACTAAAAAAGCTTCTGATACCCAACATTATTTTACTCTGAATTATACAAAACTAGAGTAATCCACCAAATTTTCTTCAAACTTTGGACAAAAATCTGTTATACTATTGGAAAAGTTTCAAAAAGTTAGAACCTTTAGAATACACACATTATTCACTATAAATAAGTTTGCATATGTTAAGGCGTTTATCAATCATCCTGTACATATGCAATTTCAAAATTTTAAAAAACTTAAATTGTTCTTAAATTGTTTGTAAAGGTTTCAAAATCCTAGTTCTTTTTGTTTTCCAGCTATTATTCTGACAGAGAGACACATATAGCATCAACTCAGTTTTTAATTCTGATCCGGTCCATGTTCTTTATAGGGACTTTCTGATTTCTTTTAGAGCGTTATGACAGAATACCAAGTACTTACATTACGATTTTTTTTAATTTTAGCAATTTCTAATTCCTAGAGTTTTACAATGTATTTAATTTACTATGTATCTATTGTGATTATATAATATTATATATTTTTTTTTAAATATTTAATTACTATATGTACAATCTCTGCAATATTATATCATTTAAATAGTTTCTTTTTACACCCATTTTTCTTTTAGAAACTGAATTGTAATAAAATCAAAGCAATTTATGTAAACATTCACCATAAAGGTTACAATATTGTAGAATGTATAGAATTAACTTGTAAATATAACAATATACTTTTATATGCACATATATATATATTTTATTCATTTAATTTTATTAGACCAACGTTTTAGTTCTTTTTTTTTAACCAACTGAAGATTTTTTTTAAAATAAAATACAAGAAAATTTTTTTATGTACATTTTTTTTTCCTAATAAAATTTATGTCCAGACTTTTGAGGTTAACACAAAAAAAAAATGGAGAAATGAAATAAAAAAAAGTCATTGTCATGAACAAGTAGCACCATCTACTAATTTTATAGTCTCTTAATTAAGTTATAGTGTTTTTTTTTTTTTTTTTTAAATATAAAAATAAAATGAAATTTTCTTTTTTTAAGCAAATTAATTTTTAATCTTATTTTATTCTCTTGTATAGTACTCTTATTGTAAAGAATTTATATATATGTATATATCCAGGGTGATTCAATAATGTGGGTTTCAACATATCTATCAACTGAAAGGGAGTAATGAGTAGGCCAAACTTTTTGATGGCTTGTAGCTTATTTAGTGCAATTTTCCATGTTCCTATTAAGAAACTCTCATAACTTCTGTTACAAACTAGATTGAAACGCATTTATATTGTAAAATTTATTTTTTATATCCAAGGTTCTAAAGCTATTGGTCCTATAATCTAGTACCCATGAAAAAGTTTTAATTCGACCCATAGAATACATACATTATTCCCTATATATAAGTTTGCATATGCTTAGGCGTTTATCAGTCATCCTGTACGTATGCAATTTCAAAAAAAATTTAAGTGCTTTAATATAAAAATTTATATATTTATAAATATACTTACTAGTACATTTATAGTTCATTTTATGTAATATTTAGAATAATAGTATGGATACTTTACGATCTCTTGCATAAAAAATAGTTGTTTTATATGCAGTAGAAAAAATTAAGAATTAAAGCAAAAAGAACGATAAGTTAACCATATATGCTTTTTAAATCGCAGTTTTTTTTGTTAAGGATTTTACTAAAATAAAATGCGAACTTTTATTATTAAAATAAACTTTTGGATTACATTTTTTTTGTCGATTTGTTTGTCCATTATAATTAATGGATAAATGGACAAATATTTTGGGAAGAACTTTGTAATTTTTAATTATAACATTGTGTAAGTAATATTTAATAACAATCTTCTATTATTTTAACAGTTCCAGCTGTTTGAATACTGTAGAAAATATATTGGGATTTTTTAATGAGATTGATTAATTGAATTATAAACGAATTGCTTTTCTGGGGTTTTTAATTGCAACTATTTATTTGAAAATTCCGATGTATTCTTCTTCAATTTGGTTAAGTCCTATTCTTTCTTTTGATAGCAGAGTTTGTCGCTACCAAGAACGATATCTATAATTTTTCCAGCAATTTTTCTTTAAACTAAACAGTTTTCTTAACTTGTGCGGTATGCGAACCCACACTCGCGCAATTAATAATGCTTTTTTTTATTTATTTATTTTATTTAAGTTTCTAATATTACATAAAAAATTTTAGGTAATGTTAGTATTACCCTCGGCTGCTAGGGCCATTACCGGTCTTTTTTTTTAGATCTCGTTAAAATTTATATAATTCCATAAAAAAAATTGCATATTTATAGGAGAATCTTATTTTTTACACAGAAAATATTCATCAACATTTTTTCTTAAAGATTCAAAAATTACTTCTATTAAGAGCACCGAACATTTTTTATCTCATTGATAATTTTCTCGTATTTCTTATGTTTGTGTGTGTGTGTATGTATATATGAAAAAGAATTATACCTTGTTTTAAATTTTAAGAATATTTGCATAGATTTCCTTCTTATCTTAGCAATTGCATTTGTTTAAACGTCATTTGTGACGCATTCAGAATATGAAACTATAAAATTAGAAAAAAATAAAATAAAATTTAATAAAAAAAAATGAAAAGGACGAAATACTTTAAAGGATTAACAAATTTAAATAATAATAGATTTTTATATTAGATTTAAACTCATTAGAATAAATTTAAAATGATTTTTAAGGAATATATGTATTGTATATACGTTTTTCAATAATAAAATAATTTCATATTTTATTTTATTTGTGTGTATGATTGAAAAATAAATATAGAAAAAAAAAATTAAATGGTTATGATAATGTAGTTTAAAATATATTTTATATTTAATTTTATTTTATTTCAATTTTGAGTTTTATTAAATAATATTATGTTCTGTTGATGAATATTTTGTTAATCTTTCTAGTTTTAGTTCTCCAATAATTTTACAGTTGTTTGACATTTGTTTTTGACATTTAAGCAAAAAACGGTATTTGTTGATTAACATATGTTTTTATGAATGTGTAATGATAGCATCTATTGTAGATACTTCTAGACTTTGTTTTTTTTGAAACGTGAGCGAGCAGAGCATGAAGTGTCAAAAAAAAAAATAGTTGAACGCTCAGAGCTTGTGATTCGTATTTTTTTTTTAAATCCGAGCGCGTTTAGAGCGTGCTCCACGTTAAAATATTTTGATTCCGGTGAGACATTTTGACGTTTGTTTAAGAAAATACTTGTAAAATAAAAGTCAAGATGTTTTGTTTATTTTAGGTTATCAATTGTTAATTTAAAACGTAACTAAAATGAAAAATACAGTTTTTTAAAATCGTGTTTCATTTTTATTAAATCTCTGAGTGCTCTGAGTGTATTCTGTACATGCTCTTCTCAGAGCGTGCTCATAGAAGAGCATATTTATTTACTAATTAAATATGATTTTGGTATAAGTTACCTAAGAATATTAATTATTTTTTTTTGAAATACTAAAATTTACAGATATAAGTAAAAAGTTTAGGACTCCTAAGTGAGGCCAGACTGAACCCATTTATCCCATTCATTTTCTAAAACCGACAATTTCAGTAATTTTTTTATAAAGAATTTGTGAGTTGAAAGAATTTTTATTATTAATATATATAATATATATATATATATATAATATATATATATATATATATTTATATATATATATATTTCTAGTTCAAAGATCGTTACTTCATTTTTTGACAAATTTTTAGAATATTAAATTTGAAATAAGACACATTATATCTTAATATTTAAAGAAAAAGTTGGTGGTTTGATATTGGAAAACTTCAAGGCTTCACGCCTAATTAACATTATTTCGCTGAACATATGTAAGTTTAGGCTGTAAGCTGATCTTAAATTATTTTTCAGTTAATTGTTCGTTAACTAGTTATTGTAAAACACTTCTTTGTTATGACGATTCTCTTCCCACAACACTTCGACCTATTGAGTGCCATTATGTATTTAAGTTAATTTTTAAAAGCAAAGTTATCTACAGATTTGTGAAAGTGATGACAGATTTGAAATTTTTTAAACCCTTCTCAGAACGAAGTTTATTAGAAGAAATTATATCGAATTTCCAAAAGACTGCTTGATCTCAAAAAGATGTCCCAACAATTATTTTCCTCAAATATGTATCGAATGTTTTCCGTTAATCTGTAGCAAAACCAAATCATGAAACACAGGAATCTCCTCCAGGCTTATTAAATTGTAAAAATTATTTGAATTTCATTACCAAAATAATTCTTTTCAAAGGCCTTGTTATTCCTGAGTAAAATTTAAGTTAAAATAAGCTACAATGAAACTACATTAGTCCCATCACTACATTATGTATATTGATGGGACTAATTAAATAAGTCCACTTTTAATTATTCAAAAAAAAAAAAAAAAAAAACTAAAAAAAAAGAAATCACCATTTTAATTGGTTATATTTGTGCCATACATTTTAAATTGTGGTTTTTCCCTTCTATTCTTTTTATATTCTGTTGTATTTGTAACTTTATTTTATATCGTTTTCACTTTATATAAAGTATTTCTTTTTACCAAATAGAATAAAAATAATAAAAAACAAAAAAAATAAAAACAAATAAAAATATAAAAAAATACTTAAGTTAGGATCATGGTTTTATAGAACAATGGTTGAAAAAGTCCATCTAAAATTCAAGTAATTTGAAATAGTTGGATTTTTTTTTCTTTCTTTTGTTCTTGACCTAAATAAAAAAATTTTTTCTTTTTTTTTCGAATATATTTAGTGTTAAGCATTTTTTGTTTTTTTTTTTTCGAAAATTTAAAAGAATTTGAGAACTGCTTTTTTTTTATTAAGAGGTTTACTAGAAAATATTTTTGAAAAAAAATTTATTCATTTTCAAAATCTTATAAATAATAACTAAAATAAAAGAATAATAGAAAATTTTTGAAATTTTAGTATAACTTTTGAAAGACGAGTACCCGGGAGTTTCCGGAATTCTTTTAAACAAATTTTCCTAATGAATTTTGTACTTCCGGTGTTGTTGTGCCAGTACTAATCGAATGGTCTATGAATACTAACAGGAATGTTAGTTTTAACTAAATGGTTATGGCTATATACATTTGTATTTTGGAATTGCAATAAAATGAATTAAATTGATAAGTATATTCCTAGACCTTGGTGTACTTATAATAATTATATTAATTCCCGATTTGACGGGAAATTTGTATTCAATTCAACCAAGGAATTTACATTTTATTGGGGTATAAATTTTAACTAATTATTGAGGGGAAGTTGAAGATTATCTTGATTGATTTGAAAAACTTTAAGGTGTTATTTAGCTCTTTATCCTAATCAGTTGTTGAAAAATGTTTAGTTCATTTGCTTGTATTTCATTAAATATTGAAATTAAGATCAATTAATCTAGATCCTTGATAATACTGCACATAAAAGTCGTTGATTAGAGTTTTTAAACCTTGATACTATTATTTAAAAATTTATTTTTCATTTAAATATTTTATTTTTATTTTTATATATTAATTTAGAACCTGTACAGGACTCAAACCCACATAGCTCTAACCCTTAATAATTCAAATATTTAACCACTACGCAATCTAGGCCTTTTAGAAAAACTGAAAATTAGTTTAAAATTTATATTTAAAAAATTGCATGCTTTCCGGGGCTAAAAATGTTTATATTTAAAATGTACAGGTAATTAATAGCAGAATTATACACATTTTCATTATTTATAATTTTTTTTTCAAATGAGTCATTTTCTTAGAACACCATAAAAAATAATTGCCAAAAAATTGCATACTTTCGGGTGCAAAAAAAATTTTTATATTTGAAATTTACAAGTAATTAATAGCAGAATTATACACACTTTTTATACTTATTTTTGAAAATGTGAGTTTATTCCGGGGCAGATCACTCAGTAGAATTGATAAAATATTGCATACTTTCAGGGGTCAACTTTTTTTAAACTTTAAATTTACAAGTTAAACAATAGCTATCTATACATACATTCTTTATAAATATTTTGAAAATATGAATAAATTCCAAAGGAGTATTTCCTAATATGCAATACAATTGTAAAACTATATTTTGAGTAATTTTCCAACTGTTTGTAAATTTAGTTTCTTAGAAAAACTGTTCACTCAATATTTCACGTATATAAAAGTAATTACAGGATTGTAGAATTATATTCCAACTAATTTTAAATAATTTTTTACTTCAACATTCAATGAAAATATTATATAAGAAAAATTTAAAATTTTTCAAAATATTAATATTAAGAAAATTTAAGTTAAATGAACTGCATTATTGTATAGTAAAGTTTTATTTAAAGAGCTACACAGAATCATAGTGTTAAATATTCTATTAAAAGAAGTTAATTTATTTCTAAGTTTTCATATTTATCTATTAGTATGCTAGAGGTTTTTTTCTTTGTTATGAAGATATTTTAATATATATATGCTGCAATATTATCGCGAAAAGTATAGATATTAATGTATAATTGAAAAAAAAACTTTTCTTTATTTAGAGATTTTTCATTTTTTTTTTTTAATTTTTAATTTATTTTAAACTTATTTAAGAGTGGGTGAATTATATTTTGAAGAAGTTTTTTTCCCTCTTATTTGGTAATACATAGAACTGAAATAAAAAAATTATAAATTTAAATGAATATTTATATATCACTATGAGAAGTTTATTAACATTTTTTATTTTTAAAGTTTGTTGAATATGAAAAAATCTTAAAAATTGAGTTATTTTGTTATTAATGATTTTTTTCTGAAATTTTAAATAAAAATTATTAAATTATTAAAAACAAAAATTTTTATAAAAGTATGCAAGTGTTTTAAAATTTGAATAATTATAAAAGGACAATACTTGTAGAGCTATTTGAAATTATTCTGTTTTAATTTTTTTTAAATTTTGCTAATTCACTTTCTAATAAAATTATTTCCAATCTTATAATTGCAAGATTTAAATATTTTTGTAAGGACGAATAATAATGCATTAATTATAAAAGTGTGTTGATAAGGTTTTAAGAATGTTGAAAGAATAAAAAAAAGTTGGTCTTCATTGAAAGAATTAATTATTATTAATTTTAACTGAAATTGCTAAAGTACCGATCTACGTGAAAATCTGGAAATTTTAAAATCTAACTTTTAAAATCTAACATTTAAAATGAGCAAATTTTGAAAATTTGAAGATTTAAAATCAAAATAATAGAAAATTTAATTAAATATAAATTAATATAAATTAAATGGGATTTTTTTTTGGATTAAATGATAAACATACATACAGATATAAATAATTAGTCTGTTAAAAGTGTATAACTTTGATTTTCAACCCCACTCTTAAATCTCTTCTAATTGAGAATTTCGCATTAAGATATGTAAAAATATTCTAGAAAAAGGGAAATACCCTGATATGTAAAAATATTCTGGAAAAAGGGAATACCCTAATTTGAAATCAAACTGTGAAATCCTTTCTAATTCACAATCATACATGCATTTAAATAAATATTTTGGCAAAAGCGAATATAACACCAATTTTGAATCCAACTCTAAAATTTCTTCCATTTTAATACTATTTTAAAACAAAGTGCTCAAAAAAGTGGATGCTGTCATTTCATAATCCTGGCTTTAATAAATATTGGAACACAGATATTATATTGAAATGGTGATTTTTTAATCAAAATTGTATAAACAACCCTCAAAAATTCGATTTTTTCTAAATAATATATAACTAAACAATAATGTATTCCATTTTGAGAGACTCGAATTTCAGAGTTTGGCTTTTAATGCTTTTGGATTTTGCACATTTGGCTTTTGATGCTTTCGGATTTTGCAAATTAAGTTCGAATATTGATGCATTTGGACTTTTTTTTGGATTTTAAGTGTTATACCTATGGAACTCATTTCATTTGGACTTTTACTATGATAAAGTTCTTAAGAGTTAAGTCAACCTCTTCTAAGCCTTCTTTCATAGTCACTAAATATCTATTTCTAAAATATGAAATAGATAAATATTGAAATAAAAAATTTATACCCCATCCATTACAACATTACCACCCGACGGAGCAACATAAATATTAAATAATAGAAAAAAAAAAGAATTTAGCTTTAAATTTGGGAATTGAGTACTGGAAAAACAAAATTTTAATTAGTGCATATTAAGACTCAATTTTGTATTGAACATCTCAGAATTTCCAAGTACAGGAATCCCCGGATAAATTCCCAATCAAATATTTCGTAAATTAAAGGCATTAAACAGGGCAAAGCATTTAAAAATTCTCTTTTTATGGGTCGACCAGGCATTTTCTATTAAAAGTTTTAATCTGATGGATATGAATTCAATTCAGAAATATCTTACTTAAGTATAAAATATTTTTAATAATAGGTACGTGCATATGTCATATTTATAATTGACATTTGTCATTCTGACAATTAAAACAGAAATACCAATACACAAAACTGTAATAAAATAAAGTCAATATAAAATATTTCAAAAAAACTTAAAAACTATAAAACTTTCACTACTAACTATTTCGTCCGGATAAATTTTAATTTAAAAAATCATTATCCGGAGCAAATTCTAAGTGGATAAGATTTTTCAAGAGGTATATTTAATAGAAAAATAATTACACATTTGGAGTAACTAACTAACTGGGAAATGTTATTAAGCTACGGTATTTAAATAAGCATTACCTTACATATAAGTTAAATATACTCATATCTGCATTTAAAAAAATGTATTTATATAATATTTAGATTACCTACGTAGTATTTATTTTTTAATTGACACATTTTTAATTAATACCAATTTTGGACAAAAAATCAATAATTATAGATAAAAATTTTCCAATTTAAAATCTTAAAGATTTTCTAATAAATAATTTAATAAGTTCTAAAACTATTCCATATAATGATAAACAATTTTTGAAATAAATTTAATTAAAAACTAAAGTTTTTAATTGAATTTTGTTTGAATTGATACTATTTTTGATATTTTCAATTTTAATTTAATTGAAATTATATTCAATATAATTATCTAATTGGAATTTTTTTTAAATACTGTACGAATAGTATGGTTATTTATGAAAAGATTGTTATTGATTTGTATTGAATTTTATATATAAAATTTTAAATTAATTTGTTGTTTTTTAAGGATATTTTCATAATATTTTGAAAAAATGTTCCTATATAGTTTGACGCCAGGGACTTAAAATTTTGGGAAAAATTAGATCATCAGAAATTATTAGGAGTCAGTTAACAAAATTGTTTTTGTATCGCTCCCTGTTAAGGAGCTGTAAGGGGTCGAAAATTGAATTGATTCTATTTTTAAGCACCTGTTACTTAAATACACGTCAAAATTTTTGTTTTTAGTAATATACAAAATTTAAAACTCCAACATTATATTTAAACATATGTTAAAGGTTTCTCTTAAATTTAAAAGGGGTTCTTAAAATTAAACGAGGGGATCTTAGTTTTACAATTTTTGCTTAGATAATAAATTGCTAAGAAAAATTCCAGAATTTGGTGAAATTCATAATTTTATTCCTAAAAATATAAAAATTTAGAAGGGGGGAGGTAGAGTTAGATTCTTGAGAATCTTTATAAGTTTGCTTAATAAAAATTTGGAAACCTTCTCCTTTGAAGTGCTATTAGGACTTAAAAATTAAAACTGTCATATTTTTATAAACCATATAAAAATATGTAGTTTAATATATATATTTTTATAGATATGTTTTTTACCTTAACCTCAGTATGGAACATTATGTAATTTTGAAAATGTGCTTGTTAAAAAACCCTTGGTTTTTTTCTTCACTTGCTTTAATTAATATAAAGATCAGGCAGTTATGGAATTTTTAAAAAAATTTATTTATAATTTATTTTTAATTTGTTTTTTTTTTTTAAGAAACAATTAATTTCTATTAAAAATATTTAATTTAAGTTCAGAGTTAGGTACCTGGAGATTAAAAGTGACGAAGCAATTCAAAAAAGGAAAATTAGAAATTTTAATAATTTTAATTTACTACTTAAAATAATAAATCAAGTGGAATCTAAAATTTCAAAAATTATAAATAATCTATTAATTGTTTTTTCTATAGTTTTTTGATTTCGAATTAATTCCATTATGGTAGCAATTTTTAAAAATCATTATTTGAAGTTTTTTTTTAATATTTGTTAGCTAATAATTAAGTTATTAATTGGATTTGACCACTATTTATTGTTAGAACCTATTATATCGTAAATTGAGAGTTAGGACCTGCTATAGCAAATTTTGAGAAACTCAAATTTTATTTTTCAAATATGGTTTAAAAATATATAAGTATGCTCCTTTCATATGACTTTGATCCTTTTCAAATGAAATGTGTATTTTTTCAAATCAATTTGGACCTTTTATTTTTTTAAAAACATTCCCATGTCATGAGACCCAAAAGTAATACTGAAGAAACCAACAGACGGACCAAAAATTAAGAATAGACTCAAAAAATGGAAATTCAATTTTTGGGTGATATTTTTTTACTGGAGTAAGGTTCTAATATATAATCGGTAAGTACAAGTAGATCGGACTATTGCATTTCCAGAAACACAAATAGGGCTGATTAAAAAAAGAATTAATTTGTTGTTGGAAAAAAGAGTAAATTCATTTGAAAATAATATACATACATATACAATATATCTTAGACACTCTATATAAGTTTGTATCTTTGGATTGCAATCTTTAAGAAGATTATCCTTTGATCCATATAAGATTTTCAATTTTAATGAAATTTAATACATTTACAACTAAAGAGTGGAATCAGTAGTTTTTTATGGATCTTAAAAAAAAACTATTAGAGATTTACTAATAGATTAAAATGTATTAAACTAGGGATTATCACATGATTTTATTTTAAATATTTTATAATAATAATTACAGAACTCAAATGTTCATTAATAAGAATGTCTTTACACTTTATTAACTAAGTCAATATATTCAATAAAAACTTTCTAAGTTATATTACAAATCATATTCAAATTTAAGAGATTTCATAATTTTAAAAATTTAAATTAAGTTTTATTTTTAGTGTGATATATTAACTCAATAATAAAAATTTAAAACTTATCTAAATATAAACTAGAAAACTCTTTAAATTTGATCATGAACAATAGGATCTAAATATATATGTTAATAATTATTATGTTCTGCAATAAACATTTATATTTCATCCGAAATTTTTAATATTTTTTAAATATAGTTTAACTTGAAATTTGATTAAAAATAATTTTGAATATATTTATATAAATATATATATTTTAATTGTTACCCTTTTTGCTTAATGACGTGTTCTTTAAAAATATTTTGAAGTTCAAACTAATTAAGGGATTTGTTTTTTTATAATAAAAATTTTTATTTTAGTTTTAATTGCTTTCAATTAATAATACATATATATAATTCACAATTGAAAGCCATAGGTTCTTCTTATTTACTTTTTATTATTTTGTTAGGTCTTGGAGGGGAAGGGGAAGTGGATGTCCTTAAGAAAGAAGGCCCAAAATAAAAAGTTGTAATCAAAATAAGAAAACATATTTTTGTAATAAATTTAGGAGGATTGAATTAAGGAGTAAGATCCCGATTCAAAATTAGGGTACTAAGTTTTCCATGTAAAAATCTATAGTATAGTATCTAAATGTATTTAGATATAGTTAGGAGATCAGGGTTATTCGGCTTACACAAAGTATTTATTAAATTATATGCATAGTTATCGAAGGTTACCAGGAGGAAGACTTAACGTTGAATATAAGCTCATTATTTAAAAATTCCAATTCTGAGCTCATGGATAGTTACCGAAGGGTACCAGGAGGAAGACCTGACGTTGAATATAAGCTCACTATTTAAAAATTCAAATTCTGAGCTCATGGATAGTTACCGAAGGTTACCAGGAGAAAGACTTAAAGTTGAATATAAGTTTGCTATTTAAAAATTCAAATTCTGAGTTCATGGATAGTTACTGAAAGTTACCATGAGAAACCCCTAACGTTGAATATTAACTCGCTGTTTAAAACTTCAAATTTGGTGCTCGACCGGCTGAGGCGGACTGACAAATACAGTGCGTAACAGTAAAATAAATTTGCTTGGATACTTTTAAAATATTACATTTTTTTCACAAACTTTGTATCCATGTAATGTGTAAAGTATACAGTATGTAAAAAACTCCAAAAATATAAAATTAAAATAGTCTTCAAAACAAAGACACCAAACATCTTTCTTTCCTATTTTGGTAACTTTTACCTTGGGAAATATTTTCATGAAGCCTATTTTGTTAGGTAAATTATCCTCAATTGTTTCGTAAAAATAAGTCATAAGTTAAAAATTAATTTATTTTTTCTTATCATATATTGTTATATACCTGTGAAATCCTTTGAAAATCCTTTTTTTTTTATTTTAATTTTTTTATCATTATTACCATCAACATTACCAACCAATTCATGGTGGTATAACGGGTGTTTATTCATAAAAGATCAAATCTTTTCAAAAAAAAAACTAAATTTTTCATAATAAAGTGATTTGTCCTTTTTAATTATATACATTTATATCACTTTTAATGATTATTTCACATTAAATATCTAAATATATATATGTGTTTGGATTTTAATGTATGAATTATATTGATATACATATGTATATAATATATAAATATAAATTCAAGGATACCTCTCGAATAATAATTTTACAGATCCTATTTCATGTTTAAGAATTTTTTATAATATTTTTTCTTACCAAAAATAGTTTTCTAACACGTTACAAAAATTTATGTATATATATTAAGATATATATATGTAGAATATATTTAATATATTATGTATGTAAGTATGTATAATTATATAAATATCTAGAAATATTTTTAAATATAAAAGTAATATGTTAAATATAGCTTTTTATTCTTCAGAGACTATTCTTTCATATAAGTAAAAGAATTAAATATATATATGAAGAACATTTTACCATTTAATTTATATACTTGTATGTGTTTTTATTTATGTGTATGTATATTTAGTTATATGAAAAAAAATAACTAATTGGGAGAATTAAATGGGATATATAATGTCAATGCAATATTTCTTTTTTCAAAATCACTTAAAGTTGTCAGTTTGATTTACAAATTATTTGATTAATGTATCATACATTAATTTATTCAGGCATAAATTTATTTTGAAATATATATATATATATATATATATATTTGTATATAAATGTTTATTAGGAATATATGTAACAACTACCTGATTTTTTGAAGCTTTATTACTTATCAAACAAACTTTAGTGTACTACACTTGAAAATGTTCATCAATTATTAAAGTGCTGGATTATTAAATTGATTCTTACATTTTCGATTTTTTTTACTTAATTATATTCGGTTCTGGGTTTGTTGTTTTTTGATTATACTTTAACCCTTAATTTTGAAATAGTTGTAAGGGTATAGAGGAGATATAGAGATCAAATAATGAATGCATATAATAAAATATGATGGATCAATTTAAAAATTTGAATTAAATGATGAAAGCGATCCTGGATGTTCTGGAATTTGAGTTAAACCCCTAATAACATACTCTTCTATTCATTTGAATCCATTGCTACACTAATTGCTAGGCGCTACACATTGAATCCCCAATATTGGATAAACCTTTTCATTAACACTATGAGATTAAATAATGATTGTTACCATCACAATATGGTTGATCTGTTTAAAAATTTGAGTTAAAGAATATGAGATGGATTTAAGTTAGCAATTCTCGATAATCTGATATTTGAGTTAAACTTCAAATAACATATGCCCTTCTACTAATGTCGATCCATTGCTATACACTAAATCCCCAATATTAGATAAACCTTTCCATTAATATTATGAGATCATATAATGATATTTTGAATTCGGAATTGATTCAAAAGGGCAACTCAAATGTTCCTTAAACTTCATGTAAAAAAATTCCAATATTGAAATTAGAATTTTTAATTTTTGCATTTAAATGCAATTAAATCAAGATTTTGCAATTTCTATCATTTTTATACTAAATTTTTAAATTTTAATTAATTCATAGAAAATTATTTACTAAATTAATTTATAACTAATAGCAAATTTAGTAGAGTTTATTTAAACAATAAAGAAAATATTTAACTTTAATCAACTTTGAATAAATTGTACATACAGATATGTAAATGCATAATATGTAGACATTGTATCTTCTTAATTATTTTATAAATTGATTTTTTTCTAGTTATACTCATTATCCTAGGTATAAAATTATTTCTATTTTAGGATAGTGTTTATTGAAACCAATAGAGGACGCCAGTTAGATATGGACTTCATAAATATTCTTGACCACCGAATATAAAAAGCTTTATAATGATTTCTTCCAATACTATAAACATTGGTTCAAAATAGTTGCTTCATTAATTTTGCGATGACTGCATTTAAATGCAATTAAATCAAGATTTTGCAATTTCTATCATTTTTATACTAAATTTTTAAATTTTAATTAATTCATAGAAGAAATCATTCCATTATTTCGGATTCTGAAAGCTTCTGACCGAGCACAAGGGCAATCGAATGTATATTTAACACAATTAAAAAAGGAACCATTAAATTTGATGTTCTGTCATTTTTCTTCCATTTCCCTGAAATTTTAGATGATTTAGCCTCGCACTTCGGGTTGTTGACGAACGCCTTCCTAAGTCTATGAAGCTTATGTCCGATATTAAAAGAGACAAAAGCTTGGAAGGTCTGTAACTTTTATAAAATTAGGATGAGAGAAATATAGAAGTAAAAGAAGGTAGTTCTGGTAGCTGTTCCAGGTCTCCTGCGAAAGTTATAATGATAGAAAATTAAAATTAGGGTCAGGTATAATCTGCTACTGCTCTTTTATGTTCCTTAAAATTGATTTAAATATAAATAGGAATACAGGGTACCTAACGTAGGTCTTTAAAGCAAAAAAATTAAATGTATAATATATATGAATTCAATCAATTTATACTATTATGAAACTTAATTCAACTACATAAATTTATATCAAATATTACTTAATTGAAAAAGTTGACTTCCATAATTGTAATGATTGACTTTAAGAATTTTGTGGAAATATATAACAATTGTAGTTCCTTTTTACAAATTTACCTATATTATACTACTGTATGTAGAGTTGATTGTACATGACTTAATAAAATTATTAAAAAAATAAGAATTTTATGATTATGCAAAAAAGATATATTGAGTTTTGAAATAAATTTGTTTGCTCAAGAATCTGAAAATTTTTTTACAATGTATATATATAAAAAATCTATATATATATATACATAAAAGGATATTAAATTGAATTTTATTTTATCAAAATGTCAAGAGCAAAATAATAAATGTATACTTTTTGTATTTATCTTAATATTTGTTTAAAAAATTTTAATTAATTTATATTGAAAAAAAAAACTCTTTACTAAATTAATTAATACCTACCTAACAAATTGATTGCAAAAATTGTATTTATTTTTTTTCCAATGTGCAATTAATTTGCCATAGGTAAGTTTTTATAAATTCAAATGTTTATTATTTTATAATTTCCATGAAGCTTGACCTCTAGATAATTTTAAATAATTAGTGTGAAAATATAAAATTTTAGTAGAATGTAGGAGCATGTATATAGAAATTTTATCTCCATATTAAGTTAAAATTATTAATTTATTATTGTTTTTGTGGAAATTTTTAAAAGCATTTTAAAGAAAATTATTTAAAAATTAATTATTTATTAAAAAATTATGAAAATGTTTAAAAAAAATTAATTTGGTCTAATTTTAATTTTTAAAATATATTTATTAAATATTTTTTTTTATAATATTGATTTTAAAATTCAATTTTAAAAATTATAAATTTAATTGAAATCTGTATAGGTAAATGGTTAAATAAACATTGGTTGAATTTAATTGATTTCCAATATTATAGGCTTTAATTAATTTCATAGGCTTCCCGAAACAAATGGTTTAATTTCGTATTAAAATGTACTTACTTATATTATAAATATACTATTTAGCAATATTTGTCAAAATTTCTCAGTGTTGACAATTTGGAGAAACTGTTTTAGGACATTTTAAAAAAAAATTTGAACTACTTGTTTTTGTAGTCTTACCCGCTACGGAGCTAAGTTCTCCAAAGTTAAGCAACGCCTTTTTTGATAAATTGTTATTGCTATACACTCTCTTAATTTACTATTATAAGAAACTCAATTTTTCCCCCTTCTATCTTTAAAATTGTTGGAACTGTAACCTTGGAGTTATGGGAGGGGACCTTTGGATCCAACGGTTAGATCTATGAAAATAAATATGCAGAGGAACTAACTATATCCTTTGAAATAACTAAAACGGTTAATTTGACTTTTTTTAATAAATATATAAAAATTAAAGCTCCAATATGATATTTTAACATATGTGAACAGTTTTTCTTAATTATAAAGGGTTTCCTTAAAATTAAAATAAGTATCTCTTGACTGATACAATTTTAGCTTATTTGTACAATAAGCATGCGATAGGCCCAGGTTCGAATCCCAGTCAAAATTGAAAAAACTTTTCTGGTTCTCGACTCTACTCAGCTGCCATTCGCCATTGGGTTCAAATTAATGGTTTAATCAATAATTAATAATTATATACCTTAAAAACAAAATACAAATATAATATATATATAATAATATATATAAAAAAATACAAAATATAAACAAATAATTTAATTGAATAATATAACTCACAGATATAGAATACCATGTATAACTCAAATACAAAATATTATTATTATTAATATATTTGTCTAGAATGAGGTGTAACAAACGCATTCAATTAAATGTGTTTTGTTGGATGTGTTCAATTATTAAAAAATAAAATATTAATGTTTTGTTGAATGTGTTTTATTTTAGAAAATAAAATATCATAAATTATCGTAAGCAGGCCAAAAAATATTTTATTAATTTTTAATAAAAAAAAATAAACAAAAAAAAATTTTTTTTAGTTTATGAAAAAATTGATTTCAGTTTTAAAAATCACAGAAGGTTTTCTGGGAATTTTAAATAAATAGTAAATCATTTTGGTATTAAAAACTAAGACTGCTTCACATGAATTTGTAGTAAGTCTTCAATAGTTTCAGTTAAAAACTGAAATAATGGCGAAAGCCAGATGTACGCTTTGTTGCGTTGCTTGCTTTTTGATTTGGAAAGTAAATGAAGCAAGCAATGTTTCAAAGCAATTTCAAAGCTTCCCTAATCTCATCCCTGAAATAAAGCCAAATGAACTGAACCTTAGTAAACAAAGCAAATATCTTTTTTTTCTTAATTAGGGTAGGTATAATAAAAAAAATCAAAAAATAGAAAGAGAAAGAAATATATTAAGAAATATATTAATATTAAGAAAATAATATTGATATACAATATATGTACATGTGTATAATGAATATAGAAATAATTCTCATTAGAAAAAGTTTTTCTTTCAATTGACATTCCGTCATTCTGTGACGGGCCAACAGCTAGTAATATAAATAAAAATAGAATTGTATCTATTGAAAATCTAGGACGCTTTTACATGTTATAAGGCCTAATACTATCTCATGTTTAAATTGTGTGTGGAATTTTTTAAGATCAATTCTAATAGCACGAATATAATATGACCCCCAATTTTAATAGCACGAATATAATATAATAGTTAGTGCTTAAAAAAAAATAATTGAAATTTAAAATTATTAAAAGTCACAATTAGTTAATAGACACAGATCAAATAGGGAAGGAATAGATTCTTTGGGAATTACCTATCATTGATCTTTAAATGTACACATACTATGATGATAATTTAAAAAAAAACCTTCCCCCGACTGAATAACTAAAACTTCTGTTTTTCTAAAATATTTTGTATATTAAAGCTTAAATCAACTTCTTTATTTTCTAAATTAAGTGTTAAATACTTTTACCATAACAAATGTTATATACAAAAATAGATTTACATAAAAATTACTATAATTATAAATATAAATAGTAACAAGAAATTTATTTATATTTATTTATATTCGTACGATTGAATGTGTTCTTCACAAAAAAAAAAAAAAAAATAAAAAAAAATAGAACAACAAAAAAAAAAACCAAAATGAAATGTCAGAATGAAAGCTTATAGAACATCGAACTTTTTTTTTTTATTTAATAGCGTGACCTATTAGTGCTGGATATAAGAATAATACTAACATTTATTATAACATTGATATTATTTTTATATTATTGTTTTTCTTTTTCTTAACTATTGTTTGTGTAATTACTGTCATTTATATTAATAGTATCTATAATTTCTATCTATCTATCTATCTATCTTTTTTCATCTATATTATAGGCTATCCTTTTTTTTCTTATTTTAACCATATTCTGTTGTTTTTCTTAAATATTCTGACTTTTTACTTTCTAATATTCTTTTATATTATACATACACATATTATATATATATATATATATATACTTCTGCATATTGAGACATAAATATATAAAACCTGTTTATATAGTGTCCTTGTATTAGAAAAAATTTTTGACCCTAACATTGTGGTTTTTGAATTATGAAAAAGAAAAACAACAACAATAACCACATAAAGAAACGAAACAGAAATGAAACAATCGAAAAAAAAAAACAAAATTAAACAAAATGTAATATGAAAAAATTGGAATTTTGAAGTTTGGGGAACGGTGGGAAGAAAATAAATTTTTGGAAAAATATAAAATAATAAAAATAAAGCATACCGAAGAGACTTAAAAATAAAATCGTGTTATGTCTTCCAAATAAGCATTTTATTGTATTAACTCTGTATATGTATGTGAATGTGTACAGGTATATACTATATAGATATTTACCTGAATTTAGACAGATAGATTTCTATTTTTAATAAAATAAAATAAAAACAAAAATAAAAATAAAGAAATTCTATAGACAGTAGCATAGATATATAAGATTAGCATAGATATATGAGTAGCATAGATATATGAGTAGCATAGATATGAAACATGAATTAAAGAACAAAATTAAAGAGAAAACGAGGAAGATTATAGTTGCCCTTGTCAACTTTTAGATACCCGTGCTTACCCACTAACCGTTATTTATTTTCCACATGCTATTATAAATATTACAAAAAAAATATAAGAAAGTAAAATAGTTAAAAATATTTAGCTTATTATCCCATAATTTTTGCTTAAAAAAAATTAAATAAAAAAAAAAAAAATTAAATTTTTAATTCATTATACCATAATTTTTGCTTAAAAACAAAAAAAAAAAACTATAAAAAAAAATAACCATAAAAAAAAAATAGCCCACCCCAAAAGTTGGCCCGAGCGATGTCCAACTTTGCCAACTAACTTGCCCTATTACTTTACCTGCCCAGTTTTAATTTTAACCTCGTAGCTTCATTAGATTCACAGTTATCGAATTGACAACTTTGTATGGCAGCTGCCCGAAAATGGGGTCGCAACATTTTGAAACTCCATATTAGTGCTCGATTCATTATATAACTAACAGTGTGTAATTTTCATCCTCGTAGTATACTCAGTTTCCAAGAAATTCATATTAGTGCAAAGAAGTTGTATGGCAGCCCCCCGCAAATGAAGCCGTAAAATTTTGAAACTTCATATAAGTGCTTGATTCATTATAAAACTAACCGTGTGTAATTTTCGTCTTTCTAGTATAATTACTTTTGAAGAAATTTATATTGGTTTAAATAAGTTGTGTGACAGCTCCCCGAAACCTTGGTCTGGTCTTAACCAAAAAGAATAGGGAACCTTAAAAATGTCCAAAAAATGTTTTGTGTGAATTTCAAAACTCTAGCTCTAATTTTTCAATTCTATCTCTTTTAATTAATTTTTAATTCACGAATATATTAAACCTAAGCAAAGTAAGCATCATATAATCATATTGATAAAATGATTCATTCAAAATATTACACATATACATATTATATGAATATACATATATAAATTATTTATGAAGCCATTTACTTAAAAAAAATCTTTGTCTTCTTTTTTGCTTATCTTAAATAAACTACGCATCATTTAAATCATATGAAATTCTAACTCGTAATCGTACAAAAAAAAATACAAAAAACAAAAACAAACAAAATTCATATAATTTCATGTTACAAGGTGCATAGCTATATTTCAAATTTTTGTATGAAAATATTGGAGTTAAAAAAGTTAGCTGTTCGAGAGCTACCCGAAGTTTTGGTCCGATCTTAACCAAAAAAAATAGGGAACCTAGAAATTGATTGAAAAATATTTTGTGAAAATTTCAAAACTGTAGCTCTTTTAGTTTTTGAGTTATCGTGCTGACACACAGACGGACGGACGGACGGACGGACGGACGGACGGACGGACGGACGGACGGACGGACGGACGGACGGACGGACGGACGGACAGACACACATAGCTAGATCGACTAATTTTTCGATTCTGAGCCGATACGTACCCTTGACACTATATCTAGCTCGTCTAGATCGATGCGTTACAAACGGAGGAGCAAATCTAATATACCCGATGTCATATATATATGCACGGGTATAAATATATATTTATATATATTTTTGATACTTATATGTATTATATATTTTTTTATTATTTGAAATAGTGGTTCGAATTTCAATTATTCGAATCGAACTATAGAATGATATGTCAATTACTTTTTAACTTTTAGTTTCTTGCAATATATGTACATATTCATATATACATATTATATACAATGACAATTTTATTTAATTTTAATGTATTCAATATTCTTTGTTGTTTATTATTCCTTAGAATTTATAGTTTTGAAATTTCTTTTAAAAATAAATAAATAAAATTTTATCTAAGTTCTTCTATGACAGAAATCAATTTCTTTCATATTTTAAAACAAATAGAAATAATAACATACACATATACATATAAAATAAATAAACATGTTAAGAAAAATATTTGGACATATGAATTGTCAAAAAATTTTAAAATCCTTAAAAAAAAAATTATTAGATTTTCTTCTATATATTTATTAATTTTGAAATTTATCAAAAAAAAATTAAATTGGAAGGGATGGGTTTTCATAAATTTGAAGGGATAGGAAAATGAAAAAAAACAAAAAAAAATTCTTTTGAATGTCAGTTTTGTTGTTAAAGATTTTTATAATATCAAGGTTATAATATTTAATGTGATATTATTATTCTATTTTTAAAGGTATTAATTTTATTTTTCTTTTTTTTTGTATTGTGTAAAAATACGAAAATTTAAGAATTTAAGAATAAGATGTAAGGCAATTCCTGAATAAAATTTAATTCTTAGATTTATTAGAAAATATATTTTGTGTGTAGTAATTTTTTATAATGAAATATAATTTCTTATGATTCCCCCTGAAAAATATAAGACGTGAGTTATTTTTTTAAATAAAATTTTATGAAGAAAATATTTTTTTTTAAGAAATTTAAGTAATTTTATTTATTTATTTATTTTTAGTACCAGACAATAGTAAATATATTGCCGTCTGATATTATAATAGTTCTTTGCCTATTTGACATTTGGACTTATTATTAAATTATTTTAATATACTCTATATTTTTTATT
Source organism: Dolichopus griseipennis (assembly GCA_963082915.1). Lineage (NCBI taxonomy): Eukaryota > Metazoa > Arthropoda > Insecta > Diptera > Dolichopodidae > Dolichopus > Dolichopus griseipennis. The sequence continues at coordinate 70,571,001 of OY720441.1, read as the reverse complement.
AGATATGATCCGACTAGGGTTACAACTCGTGACTTTTCAATTGAAAAGCCGCACTATACCACTATAGCTATCGGTCCGATATTAAAAGAAAAAATTGTAAAATTTTTTTAAGATTTTCATTAAGAATGAATTGCATTATAAAAGGTTTTGCTCATTAATTATGCGTTAAAAGCTTAAGATTTGGTTCTAACAATCTTGGAACGGTTTTTTAATTGCATAATAGAAAAGTGGTGGAATTGTTCTATTTTGCAAGTATTTTTATAAAAGCAGAAAATAAATAAAAAAACAAAACCACTCTACATTCACAAAGCATTTGATTCAACTATAAATCAAATGACATATAAATTCTTGATATTTGTAAATTTTTACATCATTATGAGGTTGTAAATGACCGAACTCATTTGACAAACTAAAAAATTAGCTCAAGCCAAAATTTTAGTACTTGAAATATAAGTGACTTTTGTAGTTGACATCATTCTGTGACATCTTGATCGAGCTCGGTGATTTAGTATGACATCTCAACCTCACACTCTTATTGATCAGTTGTTGAAGTTGATTCCAACATTTTCTACTTTAATATATTTTGGGCTACATTTCTGTATCAGTGTTTTAGACGGGTCTTATTTCTAGGTCTCTGTGTTTGCAATGGGTAACTACGACTTGTATAGTATTGATATTTTTAACTGATCTATATATTCCGTTTAGATCCATGTATCCCGTTTGAACGTACGCTTCGTTAAAGTTCAAAACTTCAAAATCAACTACCCACCACCAGATCTTGTTTAATATAAAATAAATTCCTTAAAAATATTATAAATTCAATAAAATTACTTACCACTTCATTTAAAACATCTTAAAATTCGTATTAAAAAGAATATTAATTTTTAATTTCTGTTCTGGAATCAAATTAAATATGAAAAACACGATTTATAAGAAAATAATCTTAAACTAATAAAATAATCCTGAAAAAAAAATTGCGTTTTGGGTAAAGTTATCTTAGAAAGGATAAAGATAATTTCCTTTTTTGTTTTTTTTTTTTTTTAAATAATGTTTTTTTCATTGTTAATTTTTTAGGATCAAAAAACCAAATGTAACTGTAAATCGAATTATCTTAATTTTTTATTTTTATAAAATTTATTTATTCTTGCGTGAAAAATGCCTTTAAGGACATTAAAAATAAAAAAAATGATCCCTTGAGTTATCATTTATAACATATATAATATCTGAAATGATCAACACAAGGAATTATTGCCTTAACAGTTTTTTAGTCTTAAAAATGTTTAGCTTCAAAATTTGAATTAAAATCCTTTTTTTTTTTTTTAATTTCAAACGTTTTTTTTTCAAATAATTTTTTATTTTCATACTATATAGTTACAAGTTACTTTGTTTATGTGTTTATTCAAAATTTATTTATAAAAAATAAGTAAGGAAAAAAACCAAGGGTTTTTAAAAAGCACATTTTCAAAATTATATACGGTTTCTTACTGAATATTTCATCATTTATTTTTATAAAAATATATATAAAAATAAATGATAATATTAATTTAGTTATTTCATTAATTTATTAATTATATGACTAGTAAAGAAATACTTAGAATATAACGCCAATGCACTCAAGGAAACCTGTTAATAAGTGCGGAAAATAATGTTGCGGCTTCAATGTTAACGTTTAATTTTGGAAAAAACTTACACTGGTGAATAAGTTTTTGTTTTATATAAACATAAAAGTTTTAATTTTGAAGACCTAGTAACCCCTCAATAGGGATTGCTTAGCAAACCTATAATGGATCTGCCCACCCCCCTCCTGTCCTCACCCTTCAATTTTTTTCGGTGAAATCAATTGTGAACTCCACCAAAATTTGGAATTTTACCTAAAATTTTATTTTCTAAGCAAAAATAGTTAAACCTAAGAAACAATTTCTTCAATTTAAAGAAACCCTTTCAAATTTAAGAAAAACCTTTAACATATGTTGAAACATAATGCTGCAGCTTTAAATTTTGTATATTTGTAAAAAAAATTTTTGAACAAGTTTTCAAGTTACAGGTGTTTAAAAATAGCAAAATTTAAATTTTCGAGCCCTTATAGCTTCTAAACAGGGGACGTGACAAAAAAATTTTGTTAACTGACTTCTCCTAATTTCTCACTTTTCCCTAGCTTGTATCGTTTAGAAGATACAAATGGCCAAAAATTTTGCAAAAATTGAGTTTTGAATAATTGCAAATTTTATTACCGTATGGCAACCCTAAATATTTGCTCTTAATTATTTATAAAGCTTATAAAACCAGCTATTTTTTCCGTTTTGAATGAAAATATTACAGATTGAAAATATACCCAACAGAACTCTTGTTATAACAATTTAAAAATAGAGCTTTTTCCACTTTTGGGGGGCTGTAGCTCCGTAACGGGTGGGGCTACAGAAAAAAATTCTTCTACGAAATTATTTTTTTCGTAATATCTACCCGCGGTTAAAATTTCTTAACTCGGTGTAAAAGTTTTTGTAAACATACGGACAGAGTGAAACTATATAGGCACATTTTTACAAAATTTTTTGAAAATGTGCTAAAAATATCGCTCGCTTTATTTAACTTTTTACGCATCTTAATGTTTTATATTTTACAATTTTTCTTTTTTTTTTTTTAAATTTCCAAGGACATAAACACATAATATACATATATAATATATAATAAGAAAAATGTTATTAATACATATGTAATACATATTTGTGGTTAAGCCTAATTTTTTTTTTTGAGGTTTTGGACTTATTTTTATATTAGTTTTATTTTTAATATACGATTGAACCGAAAAAAAGGGTTTCCAAATCATAATCCTTAATTTATCCTTTCTGTTTTTTTTGTATATGTATATTTCATATAAGTTAATTCAATTCATTCAAAAAAAAAATTATTATGTATATATGTATCAATGTATGTATTTCTACATAATAATATACGAGTATGTTATAAATATTTATTATAAAGGAGGATGATTAAAGTTACCCTTGTTAACTTTAAGATACTTATATCAACCCATTAATTGTTCTTAAATTATAATGATGATTGCTTTTTTTAGGAAGTTTTAAATATTTTTTGTTATTTCAGTGTTGTAGATTTATAAGAGTATTAGTAATATAATTATGTAATGACAGCTGGGTGGCACAGTGGTTGAGTGCCGACGTTTCATGCGGAAGGGCCCTGGTTCGAATTCTAGTGAAAGTGAAAAAACTTTTCGGGTTTTCGAATCGACTCAGCTACCATTCGCCATTGAGTTCAAATTAATGGCATAATCAATAATTAATAATTATAAATCTTTAATAAAATATTTAAATATTTAAACTTTAATATAAAAATATAAACAAATGCAAAATATAATCAAATAATTTAATTAAATAATATAACTCGCAGATGTAGAGTACCATATAAGTAAAATATAAAATATTACAACATAAACAAAAAATAGAATTGTAAATATTGAAAATCTAAGACGTTTCTACATGTTATTAGGCCTAGTACTATCTCATGTTTAAATTGTATGTGGAATTCAATAAGACCAATTCTAATAACACGAATATAATATGACCCCCTATTCCTACATGTACCTATGGTATAGACAGGCTTATTAGCCTAACAGTTGAACAGTTAGAAAACGCTTAAAAAAAAAAAAAATAAACTGATTGTAAAACTTGTGTATATATATAACATAACAGTTTCTAACACAAATGTTTTTCATCAATTCTAAATCCCATAACTTCTGCTTTTATACAAACAGTTTCACCATGTCCTTAATTTCCTTTCTGATTTTTGTTTTTAACTGAATGAGCAGGTTTGTTTTTTGTAAAAGAAATAAGACACTCCAATTCTCTAATCTTTTATAAAAATATTTATTTGAATGTGATAAGTTGTAGAAGCGCAATAGGCCTCAAATTTGCATGAATCCGTTTCAAATTCGACGCGTAACAAACGATAGATCAATAAATTATAATAAACTTTTGATTATCATTCAAATATACACGAAGAGATTAGGGTAACATGGTCCGTGGTAGGGTAATTTAATCTTCGAAGAATGGAATTATAATTCGTTTTTTTTTTAATGACATGATTTTATTCTAACAATTGTTCTTGAACTTATTTCTCAAACCATTAGTACTTTTAAAATTTCTTATAACATTAATTCAACCACATAATAAAATTAAAAACATTTTTTTTTTAATAAACCAAAAAGTAAATAATAATAATATTTACAATTGTAGAAATACTTAGAGAAACTTAAGGTATTAAATAGGGATTAAATACCTGGTTATAACCTTGAATTTTAATAATTTTTTTCAAAAAATAATGTATGTATATGGTATTTAAGTTTAATAGTCTACCCTAATGAAATTAAGAAGCAATTACTCTAGTTACGACTATTAAGTTAAATGTTAATGGAAGAATGAGAACTATTTGACATTAATATGTGTACAAATGAAACAAAATGTTTTTAAAATCTCATTTCGTTTTATTAGTGCTGTGCTGCGTTTAAAAAAAATAAATAGTTTTGAAATATTTGTAATAAACAAATTTTATGAAACTTAATATTTTTCTCACAAACTTATTACAGAATTTGTAAATAATAGTAACTAAATTCCGAACTCCTGCTCTAAATTATTAATTTAACTCATGTCTTTTATAAGTCGCAGTTTACTGTATTTTATCAACAAGTTATTAGTCAGTTATCAACAAAAAATTACGTTATAATTCTAACAAGGTTTGTACCTAAGTATAGTCAGGTTTCAAATATATGTGTTATAGTCTATGTTGTAAGGAGTCTCTCTTTAAAACTTCAAATAGCAAATAAAGAATTGAACGATTATATAAACAATTTTTTACATATTAATAAACAAAAAGAAACTATTTTCACTATTCCTTGTTTAATTTAAGTCGTCAGCATCTCGGAAGTACTAAATTTGGAATTTAAACTTTAATGTAGGATCTATGAAAATGGCTTTTCAGTAAAAATGATTCTTTAGTAGGCTTTCTGGTATTATTCATTTTTATATTGAGTAAAATTAATAATAATTGGTACTTAAGCAGAGTTTTAAGTATCATTACCTGATATTGATTACTTTGTCAAGTACCAGCATTACTTCGATCTTGATACTTACAAAATTTAAGTTTAAATAAAAGAAACTAGTTAAAATACTTATAATTCCTAGAAAGTAATTAAAATTTTGAAAAGTAATTAAATTTTTACCATTATAACTACTTTTGTAGTAATTCAGTACCAAGAAATTGTTAAGTATCAAGAAATCATAAAGTCCAATATAATTGAAATTGAAAATGATACAAATTTCAATTACAATCCATATAATATTGAATCTTTAATTAACTCTATTAAACATTTTTATTTTAATGTACTGCATTTTATGAGTAAAAATATTTGCAAAATACTTCTATGCTTGGAAAATATTTGAAAACTTGATATTTAAGAATTTCTTGGAACTAAATTACTCGAAAATTCTGAAATATTTTTTGGTATTAAATTACTCGAAAATACTTAAGTATTAAAAAATAATTCCAATAGTTGTTATAATGGTAAAAATTGAATTACTTTCTAAATCCGAAGTATCAAAAAATAATTACAAAAGTAATTACCTATACTGGTACTTGACAAAGAAATGGATATTAGGTATTGGAACTGATAATTGTATTGTAATTGTGTTGAGAATTCCTGTACTTGAGTATTCCTGTACTTGAGTATTCCAGTAATTGAGTATTGACAAATTTTCAGGTCTGTAGCCTAACGTTAAAATAAAAACAAATTTCCACCACTCTATTCTTTTGCATTTAAAACGAAAAAGCTTTTTTATAATACCGCTTAAAAAATAAAGCCAGTTTCACATTAATTTCGTAATTGAGTAAAAAAAAAAACTGTGAAAAAAAAGAAACTAATCAAATTTGTTTTTCAACTCATAACCATTGAATATATAAGGGAAACAATGCCTGTTAGCAATTAGTTCTAATTTTCCTTTTTTATTTTTGCAAAAAAATTTTTAAAAGGTTCTCTGTTTTGTATGGTAATTTATTTTACTGCAATTTAGTTTTACTAAGGATTCAAAAAAAAAATTAAGGATTAGTTCCATAAAGTGTCAAAAGCAGAATTTTATTTTTATCAATTTTGATTTTATGACTAAACACCACTTTTTGTTTTTGTGTTGAACTTATCCGTAAGGCTTATGGTAATAAAATCCAAAAAAAAAATCGAAATCCAAATTCGGATTTATGTTATATCGCCCCGGAGTTTTTAAAAATATAAATTATTTTTGAAAAATTAATCATGTAATCAAAAGTTAAAAAAAAAAACAAAAAGGAATGATTATTATAATAAATAACTTAATAATATCTTTTAAGTTATATGGTCCTTCATTATACGCTTTTACTGTTGATATTTTTAGTACAATTTTTTTTTTTGGAATAAATTTTATTTGAAATTATATTTTCATTAAAACTAATTTAAAACTAAAAATCGTGATTATGACAGGAATTCCCTTTTACTTTTTTTGGGTGGGATAGAAATTAGTTAATAAGATTTTGTTTTTTAATTTTATATTTTTATTTGATTAAAAAAATAGGATTTAAGTTTTTATTATTTCAAGAGATAATTTGATTATGATGGACGTAAATTGCATTAAAGCAAAAGTAATGTGTCACTACTGTAATGGCGTCAGTTTGATTATTTAATTAATTTTGAAAAATTACTTTGATTTGAGAATTATTTGCAAAAATTACTAAAAATTTGATTTGAAAATATATACGATTGTTAGATTAAAATTATTTAAACTACTTTTGAATAAAATTTGTATAAAATAATTAAAAGGAGGAAAATGTCCTTCTAACTTTAAAAAGGAATAGTCGCAAGAAGTCCATTTGTAAAGTAGGTTAATGTTTTACAAAATGGAAGTACTAGACAAATTATTCCTCCTATTAACATTGATCTTAATGAATTCCATTTACAAATTACGACATGAGATGAACGACTTGCGTTATCAAATGTTGATTAGTTTTGATTTCAAATGATATAATTCTATTTGGGTTCGGTATCAAAAAGTTCGTAAATCAAAATCTCGAAATATCAAAATCTTGAAAATCAAAAGCTCAAAAATTTAAAATCTGGAAATTTCCAAAAATATCATAAATATTATTATAGGTATTTATAAAATAATTAATTATATAATAATTCAAATTAAATATTCTGGAAAAGGCAGATATTCTCCTGTTCGTGGTTAACAGCGGTACACATACAATAATTTAAATTAAATATTCTGGAAAAGGGTGATATTCCATTTTTTTGTCCAAACGCATAGAACTAGATTTAAATAGAAATTCTGAATTAAATAAAAAAAAAAACGGAATATTAATCAATAGCGGATAAATGGTGTTTTAAAAGAGCGGTATTTGAAAAACGGGATTATATTCCGTAGCCGAATTTTTTTTTTTAAGATTTTGACTTTCGAGCTCTTGATTTTCAAGATTTTGATATTTTGCGGTTTCGAATTTTCGAGCTTTTGATATCAACCCTTCTATTTGTTTTATATTGTAATAATTTTATTTTTTAATTATATATTTCATTTGTATCTGTGAGTTATATTTTAAAATTAAAGGAATTGAGTATATTTCTTTAGAGTTTATTTATTTTTTTAAATTAAATGTGGAAATATTAATTATTTGTTAAGCCCTTAATTTGAACTTAATATCTGTTCTACTAGATTTAAGTTGAAAATAAGACTTAAGTTCTTTAGACATTTAATGGAATTTGAATCTTTTGAACAAGAGATACGTCTCCATTCCCTTTTTATCAAACTTTTAAAATCTTTAACCTTTGTTACATTTCTACGACTAAATCTTGCTTTAATTATGAGTACAAAATTTTTAATTCATTGATTAAATTTAATTTAGAGGCAAAAGAAATATATTTTTCCTCCGAATATATGTAATAAAGTTAGTTTACAAAATTTTTTCAGAAAAATTCAATACTTCGCTAATCTACTATGTACTGTACATATAAATTTTATTTATTGCATAAAAAAAATATACTTTGTCTCGTGTATGTCTTTGCATAAAAATTGATAATTATATTATAAATGTCTCAAAAACTACAAGGCATTTTGCTAGATACTTCATGGTTAATGTAGGTTGAAATTAAGTTAAATGTGATATATTCAAGTTTTTGAAAACATGTGTCAACATTTTTATATTTAATTTTGTTGTCTTTTGATATGTAAAATAATAATAATATAAAAATTAACCCATTAAAATCCCCTTTGTTATATATTTGAAATCATATATTAAAATTTCACAAATTTTAATTTTATACCTAAAAATATTTTTAAGTTTTATCATAAAATTACAACATTTCATATAAGAATATATTAATGTGATCAAAAGGGTTCATGTGATCTAAAGAGTTTATACAGGGTATCACAGGAGTAAGATTCATTGCTACAAGGGATTTTTAGGAAGTTACTTATAAAAATTATAAAAATAAAAAGGTGTCGATTTCACACCACTTTGGAAATATTAGCTCTTAAAATTTGTTCTGGGCCTGGGCCCTAATAACACAACCCACTTATCAAATAATCATTTTTTGATAAGTATGTTTTTGTGCTTAACAAACTTCATGAATTTGTTGTCAAATGTAGTTTAGGTACAACAACATTTTATCAAAAAAATAATTATTTGATTTTATGAATAGTGATATAAGTTAATGGTGCAATAGAGCCCTGGTTCATGTCAAGTATAATATTATTAAAGTAATAAAACATTGGTAGTTAAATTGTTATTTTCTTAATAATAAAGTTCTTATTGAAATGGTAAAGTCTTCTGAAAGACATACTTGGTTTTTTTCGAGAGACTAAAAGGGTATCAAATAAATTTCGAATTTTGACATTAACCCTAACAGAGGCTGAAATAATTTAAATTTTCTTATTAAAAAGTTGATCATCTTTACTTTTAATTTAAAGACAACTTAAGTTTCAATTCCTCGAGATAGAGTACAAATATAACCTTCTTTGTTAATGTATTTTTAATTTTTTCAAATTCCCAAATAATTACCTAAAGATTGGCAACCTTTTTACATGGGTTTTTATTAAATGTCACAAATAAAAGGTGTTTCTTTAGTGACGTTCATTAAATTTAAAGAAAATTTTTTGAAAATTTAATAATTAAAATAGAAATTATTTATAAATTAAATTGAAAATATATTTTATATACTCATATATACATATTCCCCAAACTATATTTTATTTTCATTTCTTAATTATAATTTGTGAACTAAATTAGAGGTAATCCGAATTAATGAATATTAAAAGAAAAAAAACAAAAAGAGATCCCTAATTTTCATCATTTTTTTTTTAAAATTAAATCTAAATAAGATTCTTTTATAATTGTGATGTAATTTAAGTAAAATAAATATGGTATGAATAAAATGGATATTTATTTTAGGTTTTAGTCTTAATTATCATCTTTGTTTTTACTGAAATTTTTCTTTTGGGATCCAAAAAAACTGCCAGAACTGAAAAGATTTTTCAAAGAAAGAAGGAAAAAAAAAAAATTTTAATAAAATAAAAAACTTTCATGAATTTAAGTAAATTTTTATTTTCTTAATGAAGGTTAAATATAATAACACATTTACTAATTATGCTTAATTTAAGTTTTATTTTTCTTGAAAATAATAATGTGATATAGGCATAAGATATAGGTATATGTGTTGTGTAAATGTGTGTTGTGCTTGTGATCTAACAATCAATTATTTCTTTAGATCTTCTCTCATGTATAAAATAAATGATTAATTATTTATTAATATTAATTTTAGATAAAAATTATAAAATTTTCAATATATAAGATATTAAATTCTATGATTTGTTAGTTTACTTTTTCGAAATTATTAAATTTCTAAAATGATTCAATTAACCCATTTGTTCAATTGGGGAATTAAAAGATCCCTTCAGAATATTACATTACCTTCTGTTTGGAGTTGTGTTTGGTTTTCAAAGAAATAATAATGCTTGTAAATGGCATTGGATTACGAATGGTTCTTAGTTTTTAAGTTCCAACAGCAGTTATAATGTACAGGATGATTATAAGAAAGTAAGCTTCATTTAATTTGTAATAAGGACCTAAACAATTAAAGTGTAATGTACTTTGAGGTAATTTTATGAAATGTATATATGATTATGACTCGCCTAAACTGCCCAATCGATTATCATAAAAATTTGTATATAGATTTGTATATAGTTTATGGGTTAACCATTTTGCCCTAATGGGTGGCCAAGTTGGGACTGTGGTTCAAGTGTGTAAACTTGTTTGTTTTACAATAAAAATTGTTTAATCGATTAACTTCAAATTTTGTCTGAGTGCGGCCTTTGGCGGTAGAATTGACTTTGACAGACTTCAAATTTGATAACCCATATCTGCAACACGATGGTTGATTAACAAATATTTAAGAAGTAAATTACTTCCAATTTTACAAAGTGCTGTTTTTACTCAAAAAAATTTGTTGTCGAATTTCGTTAACCTATTGAGGCACAACAACTTTTTAAAGTTTTTATTTTTATACCCTACACCTATAGAATAGGTAAAGGGGTATATTAACTTTGGTATGGTGTTTGTAACCACCTAAAGGAAGCGAGCTAGATATGGAAAAGTATATATATTTGTGATCAGCGTGACCGCCTTAGTCGATATAGCCATGTCCGTCCGTCCGTCCGTCCGTCCGTAGGCACGATAACTCTAAAAATAATGGAGCTATCTTGATGAAATTTTAACTGTAGGTTACTAGGACTGAAAGTACGGCGGGGATTGCATGTGGGCGAAATCGGCCCATGGGTTCGGATTCTGGACCTTTTAATCGGTTTCAGGGCTAACGAACAAATATAAAAAATCACGATAATTCAACAACTAATGACGCTATCTTCATCAAATTTGTGCTGTAGGTTACTAGTAATGAAACTACTTCGGAAATTCCGTAAGGTCGGGATTGGACCATGGGTTCGGAACCTAGAACTTTTTGATCGAATTTAGGCCAAACGAGCATAATTCCGAAACCAATGAAGATAGAACCTCCAAATTTGGTATCAGGGTGTCCCTTCCTATTTCGTAAGTGTCTTTGAAATTTGGGCTACATTGGAGTAGTGGATCGGGGACCAGCCACTCAGTTCTTAGGCCCTTAAAGCATATTTTCGAAATTAATAAAGATAGTAACTTGAAACAAATGTAGAAGCTTCCAATTTGCCACAAGGGTGTTCTTTACTATTTCTTGCGTGCCCCCCTAATTTGGGATCAATTGGAGTGGTGGTTCAGAACCTCTCTTATACCCCCCAATGTGTAAAAGCTTATCATCGAAATTAATAAAACTAGTAACTTAAAATTAAGATAGAGCGTTCCAATTGTGTACAAGGGTTAACTAGTATTGAAAGTATGACGGGACTGCATATGGGCGAAATCGTACCATAATTTCGGGTCCTGGAACCCTTGAAAAGTTCAAGGACTAAAAAACATATATCTTACAAACACCATAACTCAAAAAATAATGCCGGTATTTTGATGAAATTTAACAGTAGGTTACTAGTAATGAAAGTACCATGGGAATTGGTTGTGGTCGAGTTTAATTTCGAAGCCAAAGAATATATTTCCTATGTCCTATGTGTCTCCGAAATCTAGACTTAGTTGTAGTGGTTCAGCTATGTTCAAAGGTACTTGCTGCATTTATGTAAAATTTATTTTTATATTTAAATGAATTATATGAAAAGGTGTAAACTTTTAATTGTATTTTAGAAATACATTTATTGCATATTTTGCGTTTATAAGCTTTTCTATTAGGTATATAAACTAACCATTTAAAATAATTGCAATTTTTAAAAATTTGTATTATTAAATATATTATGCTTTGATTATCTTTTTATCACAAAATTTAATAATTAGAATTTTTTCATTTTGTAATTGAATTGGAATAAATATATTTTCATTTATTTCAAGTTTGTTTGTTTTTTAATATTTTTAAATAGATAAATTAGTAAGAATTTGTAGTATTTTTTAATAGATAGGGTAATTAGAAAATGTTTTTAGTATTATACAGTTAATTTGGTTAGCTATGTCCTATGATCAAATTAATAACAGCTTCTATGGTGTTAAAATGACTTATGGATATGTCCTTAAATTTGAACCAAATAGGTGTAGGGTATTTCTAAGTCGGTTGCACCGACTGACTGTTTCTTTACTTGTTTTTAATTAATTTATTTTTATTCTTTTAAGCTTTTTTAATAAAGCCTTGAATTAACATTTACACCATCTGTAATTTGTAAAACCTTAATGAGAGGCGTTGCCACGCGCACATGGTATTAGCTATTAATATAAAATATAATATATTTCTTTTAATTTCGAAAAACCTTATATATAGAATTGTAATTAATATTTCGATATTATAATAAAATTGGTATATATATAGAATTTCGATTTTTATACAAAATATCAAATCAAAATATCAAAATTTGATGAAAAGCATTAGTGACTGGTGTTAAAAGAAGTGTATAAATAACGTAATAAACATTGGTATCGCGTGTTATCTTTAAATAGAAATAAAACTGATTACCAAAAAATATTTAATTCACTTCATTAACTATATGAATACTTTCATTGATTGTGTGAAATGAAACATTTAGTGGAAAATTATTTAATTTGTAATTAACACTTTGATTTGAATGATAAATTTAAATCTACTTATTTCTAAAGTTAGAGTTTTACTCTATATACAATTTTTGTTTATTTTTTTGTCTGATAAGTTTAGTTTACTTGTTAGTGGCAATTTATATGGAAATAAGTTCAAATCTCTATGCAAAATTATCGCGACTGTCTGCTGATATTCATTTGAGTAGACAAATTCCTTGTCGAAACTCGAGGATTGGCTTGTATGGCAGCAGCGATAGTTTCCTGCGTTCTAACAGAGGGATCCCGATGATAAGGCCTTCTTTCGACTGTCCCACGTTCGGAAAAGCTATTTAAAAGCCTCATTACTGTCCATCTGTTAGGAGGTTTGCCACTGAATGTGCGCCTATATTCCCTATTACCGAGTCTAGCGCGTGAAAGCAGCGCATTATCCAAATTCTTTTTTCTATATCCTCCATAATCTCTAATTTTAAATATCAATCTGTAAGAAAAAAAAAGAAATGGAGAAGATTACTCAAACAGAAAACGAGATTTTCTAAAAGTCGGATTTTCTTAAACCGAGATTTTTAAAAAACGGGATTTTTCGAACCGAAATTTTATGAAAACGGGATTTATTAAACCAAGATTTCAGACCCAACCCATTATATAAGAATGCATAGCTAATCCTTACATTTGATTGACTCCAAAAATTTCCGCGAATTATAATCTTGGAATGAATATGGTCGATCTTTTTTTAACCTGGTGCAAACGTTTGTCAATCCGTTACGGTACAAGAAGTTTTAATTTGACAGTTACCCTGGCAAAATACTTTAAGGTGCTGTCTTTAAGAAATGTTTAGATTGGAAACACATTTATTACATCCAAACCTATGAATCATATTTGACATATGAATCGCTAGACGCTTGAGTTGACTGTAACAATAGATGGAGAATTTTTTAACCCATTGCGGCTCGATTTGTTGAAAAAATGTTTATAAACAACAAAATACCAGATTTTAATATTTTATAATAAATTTTAATTAAAAATATCGATTCATAAATTTTTTCTAAACTTTGTTAAAATAACCGCCTTTTTTTAAGGAATAATTTTGTAAAGAAATAAAATATACACAGAAAAAAAAAATTGAATGAAATTTTCCTTTAAAAATTACGACAATAAAATTAAGATATAAGAAAAAGGAATTTTGGAGGATAGGATATCATTATATCTATTGAAAAATATATATATACAAAATATATTCTAAAGGAAGAGGTGAAAAAGATAAGGAAAAAATTTTTAAATTAGGGATTGAGGACTGGGGAATATCAATATTTCTTTATTAATATCCTTATTAAAGGTTTGGCTTTTTTTTTTTATTTTAATAATTTATAAAGAAAATCATGCTTTACTCAAATTACAGTTTTTTTTTCAAAAATGATAATAATGTTTCTTGAAAGCTATTTAATTTGATAAAGTAATAACAACAACAAACTTTGTGTGTATGTATACCTTTAGAAAAAATACCTAAAATAAATCTAATAAAAACGACGAAGAGTATTGTAGGGTAGGCTGTGTCAACTTTGGGATACACGTATGACCGTAATAAAGATTTTGTAAAATTTTAAATTCATAACTTATTAGGCTTTCAGTTATGAACAAAAGAAAATATAAGTTGAAAAGCAGCTTCCACTACACAGACTATATTTTATTCAGACGTTGGCCATTAAAGTTAACTGCTATTGACAAATTCTTTGACCTCCAGCTTTATAAGGTATAGAGTAATGCCCATATAAAATATGAAGTTGTTTCGAAACTACTCGAACCCACTACAGTAGATCATTTTGCACAAGCTTTGGCCATAAAACTATAACTATTTTTGGCAACATTTCAGACACTCAGCTTCATTAGGTATAGAGTTATGCTCATATAAAAGAAGAAGTTGTATGGCAGGATCTCGAAAACATGGAGCAAACTGGCTGGACTTCAATAGTGATGACGGCCATTGCATAAAAATGAATTTATGAAAATTTAAAATCCTAGCTCCTTTATTTTTTGAGTTATCGGGAGGACGGATGGACATATAAAGCTACGTCGATTTACTTCTCGATTCTAATGGAATCCATACCTTTGAGTCTATATCTACCCCCCTTCCTTCTCAGCGTCACAAACGTAATGGCAAATCTGGTATACCCAGATATTATATATTAATAGTCATACGGGTATAAAAAGTTGATAAAAACACAAGGAGCTGTAATTTCATTTTATATACCAAAATTTTTTCAATAGTTGACTTCAAATATTTTCAAAATTGGTTTGTAATATAATCTAAAATAAAATTATTATTAAAAAAATATTCATTTCATGCTTTGTTTGTATGTAGTTGACTTTCAACAGTGTTCTACTATCTTAAGTTTACACATTTCATTACAATTAAATTGGGTAGCAGTTACTTATGAAATCCTTCCTTTAAAATTTTTCTTTTAATATAACGGTATTTTGACTGTGTAAGACAAATTTAATGATTAATTTAACAAAAATTTTCATTTGCCTAATTAAAGTCAAGTCTAACGTCAAATTATGAAAATAAATTTGTTTTTTCAGAGGTGGATTGAACCTGAATATAATGAGTTGTTAAAAAGAATATTAAAGAAAATTAAAGATAATTAAAAAGAAAAACAGAGATCATATTTAATTTAAACATTAATTGCAAACACAACTAATACAGATAGATTAAATTTTTTGATTTTATTTGTATTAAATAGTGAAACAAAATTTAATATTAGCCAAAGTAGATTATATTTGAAATAGTAAATTGAATATGTTGAACTTTTGGTGTTCATAGTACCCATTTCTGGTTTGATAGTTAACACATTGTCTCCATTTTTAATAATGAGAAGAAAGCTATAATTTATTTTAATTATAATAGGACCTCAGAATCAAAGTGTTCTAAACCACAAAAAAATTTAAAAAAAAGTCACAAGATTTATGTCAGTTTTGCACATAGAAAGAGCGATGGACAAAAAAATAATCCACAGATGCAACAGGAAATTGATCTTTTCAAGTGCACAGTCCGATTTTATATCAAATTCTTATGCAATTTATGCAAAAAAATTGAAAAACTTCTGTTTAGATTATTAGACCACTATGGATCTGAGCCACTCTTATGTTTATTTTGCAGTTATAACTATTGGAGGGTTTCACAAGCCTGTATTACATTTGCTTAGAGTGTTAATTGACTTTTCAAGTTGCCTATATTATAATCAGACTGTTTTATTTGATCAAAATATTTATATATGTATATAAATGTGTATGTGATGTCCAGTGAATTGGCATACGGTCTTGAATTTTTTTAAATTGTCCGCAGTTCATTTGTCGAAAATCTAAAAAACTTTAAATTAAATTTAATATTAATAATTTAATATTTCTGCTATTTCAGAGATAGGCAGAACGATTCTTCTGTATATATGATATGATGTATCTTTATTTTACAACTAAGTTTTGTCTTACTGTTCACAAGAAACACTTTTCTTTTTATATCAAATACGTTTTTTTTTTTTAAAATAAAATAAAAAATTTTTTTTGCGTGAAATAATTTTTTTTAAAAAAAATTTCAGCGTTTTTATTTTTTACCTATTGAACCTTTTTATGAATAAAAAGAATAAAAAGAAAAAAGGGCACCTACACCACTTTTACTTATTTTGTGTTGTTAAATTTTTCTTTTGACCAAAAATTTTTTTAAAGAGTTCCCTTTTTATATTTTGGTTTCCCTTGATAGGATTACAACTTTAATATATTATAAAGTATTTTAAATATATATGTTTATATAAATATTTATCTAAGAAATTATAAAAATGTTGAATTGTTTTAAAACTGAGATACGGTTGAATCTACAAAAGTTATAATAAGCAAATCACATGTAGAATGTTGTAAAACTCCTTAGAAGACATGTAAAAAAAAACAGCTTAAATATGCTTATACATTCTTAAATATGTACTTATTTAGCTAAAATTACTAACTTTAATTTCTTTATTTAATTCCTAGTTTTAAATACTAATATTTTAATTATATTTTAATTATAAAATATTAGTGCAGCCCTCGATTGCTAAGGAAATTTTGGACTTAGCTAATCCAATATGTAAAATGTTTACAAACATATATTGACTTTGGCCGTGTTTCTATCATGAATTTAATTTTTTTGCATACTTTTAGGCGTACAAAATTATTAATGTTTAATTTCAAGAGATTTATATACAAAATTGCGTTTCAAACATACAATTGGAATGAAGTTTTGAAATTAAAAGTAGCAATATTTCTTTTCTAGGACCTTTTTTTTACCTTAACTTATTTTACATAAATAAAAGCATTCCAAGAGATCTTATTTATGTAATATTTCAATTGTCCCTTCCCATTAAAGTGACAAATTCAACTGCCGTAATACACTTTTCTGTTCCAGAAGTATTTTTTTTTTTAATATATAAATCTTACTCAAATGTAAAGTATGTCCAAATATTTTTCATTTTTAATAGACCATCATTATCACAACCATTAATTTTTATTTAGAGATACTTTACAAGTAAATTGTAAAACTTTTTGATATTTAAACTTATTTACTGTGTGTTTGTTGAAGTTTAACCACTTCCTTTCAACCTAATTCCTTTTTGATTTGTTTTTTATTTTGACTTTTTTAACTTTATTTTTTAATGTTTTTTTTTTATTTTGCTAAAAATTTTTATTTTATTTTCTATTCAAAAAATATACGAAAGAAAAAGATAGTGATTAAAAGAGAATAAAAGTGAAATATATATATATTTTTTTTCATATAAAAAGTTTTTGAAGTACTTTTAAATGGTGAATATACTCTCGGTTAAATACCTCCACCATCTCCATATTTAGTTTTCAACAAAATTTTTATTTATTTTTAAAAAATTATTTGTATCATCAGGAAATTGTTTATTTGAGTTCTTTGGGTAGAACAATGTTTTTTTTGGAAGATTCCTATGATATGAGGTTTTGAGAGGGTCTAGATATAATTTAATAGATAAAAACAAAATTTTGAAGGAATATAATACGTTCTTGTTTAATATATGGTTGCAGTTATTAATTTTTATTATTTTTTAGTTATTAAAGTGATAAAGGGCTAACACTATTGATTTACTAAGATAGCAATTCTTTAATATGAGATACAAGTCAAAAATCACATTTTCAAAGCAAATCTATGCTTTAAATCGTAGCTCTATGCTTCGTAGCTGTTTTTTACGACCTCAATATATCAAATGTTTCAGTAATAGATATCATATTCAAGGAACCCCCATTATTATGATAATAGTCTTGGAATAGAAAAATGCGGAAACAAAACTAAAAAAAAACGTTTAAAACACAATTTTGTATTCAAATTTCTTGAAATAAAACATGAATAATTTTTTACGCCCAAAAGCATGCAAAATATTGAAAAAGAGTAACATAAGTTGTAAAGTTGTGCTGGTTCGATCCCCGCTCAGTTTGTAAGTTTTTTTTTCAATGAAAATTACTGAAAAAAATAATTACAACTGTTTCCTTACAATCACATAAATAATATTGCTATATTTTTACTAAATATAATAAAATAATAATGGGCTAATATCTCTAGATCTAGTTAAATCGAAGGTTTATAGAGATATTTCTTATTATTCTTAGAAGACTCCAGAACCACTTGTTAGACATTGATTATTTTTATATTGAGAAATATGGAATTAATGATTTTATTAAAATTTTAAGATATATATCAAATTTTATGTAGTAAATACGTAGATATTATTATTTAATTGATCTCTTTAGTTAAAATAACTGGGACAATTTTAATTCTTAGTCATGATTAAAAATTTTACTTAAAATATAAATTAAATAAAGTTAGACTTCAATGCTTTCTATATTGTTGCTCAGAAGCCTTTTTCTTGGATTTTGTTTTTGATTTATGAATTGAAATAATATTTGCCTTAATTTTATTAACTATTGTTTGTTAAAATTGTCTTTCCCTGTAAATAGCCTTTTAAATTTTCCTCTTTATCCTAAAATTCTCTTAAATCCTAATTTCTAATTCTAACCTTCCTTAAGCAATTCCTAACCTCAAAACTCGGCTATTGGATTTTAAAACCATATTTACATAGCTTAATCCTTAGGATGTGTACTGAAAAGAAAGGTGACTTTAATTGATCTAATCCCAAAACTACTCAAAATAATCTCGGAACGGCTGCTCTGAGTGACGGAATTCATATTTCCCACCTAAGCTTTTGGGATTTTCCATATTTCTTTTTTTTCTTTGTTGTTTTTATTGGTCACCATTAAATTGGAAATTATTAAATGGAGTTTTATTTTAAATCTATAGGAAAAGGAAACCAAAAAAAAAGGCATCTTCAAAAACTTTCTACTATAGAGTATGGTGGAAAAAAGTTAAAAAGCATTGAAGGGATTTTATTTTTCTAAAAAGTTTTCAGTAAAATTCTTTATATATTTTTTTGTTTTAGAAAAACTTTTTTTTTTTGTTTTTTTTTTTATATTCTTACATTTCATAAATTTAAAAAAAAAAAATAAAAACAAAAACGGCAACACATATAAAAGATTTTTTTAATTAAAATTTTAATACCCATATTCTTTGTGTAAGATTACGAGAACAAAGGTTAAAATATTATTATTTTATATAATAAGTAATAATATAATGATGTAGTTGTATATGTCTGTATATTTTTATATAAACAAAATACATGCATATAAATTTAATGATTTTACTATTAACTTCAAAAAATATACATATATAAAATCAATTAACTTTTTAAAGTACTATCAATTACGAGTAAAAAGGAATTCTATTTATACATGCATAACAATATTATATTCAACATATGGTGAATTTCTGTTATAATAAAATTAAAATTTTTAAAAAAAAAAAAATTGTAAAATAATTATTTTTGTTATTTTTTTTTTAACAGGGATTAATTTTCATTCAAATTTTTATTTTTGAATATATTTAAATATATTAAAAAGTCGCTTGTCAAAAGTATTCATAACATTTAAAAGAATTTTACAAAAAATTATATACCCATACATAAATTTAAAAATTTATTCAATTATCTCTTTCTTTTTCTCACTCTTTGATACTGTATTGCGATTTGAGACTTTATAGCTTTTTTACAAAAGTTTTTGAAGAGATTAAGCTTAATAATTTTGAAGTCTTTAATTTCACCTAATCTGTTATGGATTTGTAAACATAATTACTCTCTGTTAGAAGATATAAGATAATATTTATATAGATTCTTTAAATATATAATTATCTGAAATCAAAGTGGGGCGTTTTGTAACTCCAATGGCCACAATATTGTCAGCTGTTTTTATTTATCATGTGGAAGACTTTTAATATAAACGATTTATAACTCCCTATTGCTTTTATACGACTCTGAGAGTTGTGACTTAAAGTAATGAGCTATAACTCTCTTATGGAGTTTTGAGCTATTATTATTATTATCATTTAAATGGGATCCATCGCGAGGATGAATATCACTTTCACTCACTAGATAAAGTAAAATAGACCACTTTCACTTACTTTATAATGTTATCATGTCAAAAAAAGGAATTTATGACCATTTTTCACGGTCACTATGAGTCAAAAGACTTTTGAGTAATTATGACTCAGTTTTATGTCATAACTAAGGAAGTTTTGACTTGATTAAATGTCAATTTCTGATTATTTACATTTAATTTAAATAGCAATTGGAAATATTTGAAATTAATAATAAAATTATTTCACGACATTGAATATACTAAATAAATGAGCGACACAATTACTACTGAGCCACCCAGTTAGTTAAACACATTTCCATATTATACATTAAAAACAAATTTATTTAGAAATAAAATAAACTTACATATGTGGAACGAATTAAATAAAGTAAAATTAAAATCAACAGAAAAAAAAAACAATTTAAATCCTGTTTTCCTTTTTAAAAAGAGAGTCCTTGAATATAAAATCCTCGTAATTATCTGTATTAAAATGAAGAAAAATACAAAATTGGGAAGAAAATAATTGAAGTGTTTCTAAACAGTGAGGTTTAATGTAATTATTGAAAGAAAAACATACCGTTTTAATAAATAAAAAAAAAAAAAAAAAAAAATTTATTTAATCTTTTTAACACTCATACATACATCTGTAGTTAAAAAAACTTCTAAAATAAATTAGTTAGTGTTGCCATCTGTTTAATATTATTTGATATGAGATGAAATGCAATTCTTTTCAATTTAAAGCTGTTTAATTGACAGTTGTTTGAAAATGTAATTAAAAGTGATAAAAGGGGCCTCGGTGGTGTAGTGTTAACCGATAGGCGCGTTTTTATTTTCCGTGTAGTTCATAAAATATTTAATTGAAAAAACTTGTTTATAAATTAATAGAAGTATTTGCAAATGGGATGCACAATAGGCCCTATATGTTAGCTATCTCCCACATCAAATAAAAAACCACAACAACAAAGTGATAATATATTAATAGATACTCATATCGATATTTTAGAAGGAACTGGAAAATTGGGAGGACACTACAAGCAGGGCCTGTTATAGCCACTTGAAGGCCCGGGCCAATCAACATACGTGGCCCCTATATAATGAAAAAATGGTTGTTTTGGCAAAAAAATTTATTAAAGTAAAAAATGTATAATTCATAATTCAAAATATAAAAAAAAAACGAAATTTAATGACAAAAAATTAAAATAATGCTATTCGTGCCCTTAGAGCTGCAAATGAAGCTATTAATTCAGAATAGTCCACATTTCTTGCAATATCCCAATTAATATTTAGTGTAGTCAGACCATTTACATGATCCTGCACCATTGTTGATCTTAAATAATTTTTTATACGTTTGAGTACGTTGAAACTCCTTTCTGCCTCTGCTACGCTAACTGGCAAGGTTAAAAATATTCTTAGAGCAATAGCAATATTTGGATATATATTTAGAAAACCCAATTCAACAACGGTTTCGTGCAACCTTTAAAATTGTATTTATACACTCTTTTTAGAAATTTAAATTCTTCTACAATTTCTTCATTAATTTGAATTTTAAGATTTTTTTTCTTGTTCCCTACGTAAAAGTTTGAAATAAACTTTTTAATCGTTTTGTGTAGTTTCAAATATGTAGTGTTGTTTGGAGGCCCCCTGAATTAAGAGGCCCATGGCAAACGACCCTCGTGACCCCCCTCTTCCAGGGCCTGACTACAAGTAAAACTTTCTCTGAAAGTAATTCACAAAACTTTGATAAAATCTATTGTTTCTATATTTTAATCACATTTCATTTCTTTGTAAATAAATCAAACGCTTGTGTAACCCATAATTAACGAAATAACTTAAGTTACTTTAATTTACCTATAAGATGCCTATATGATCATATGATGCCTGGCAACTCTTTATTATATTATATGTAAACAAATTTTTCTAATGAATCTTCTTCTATATTTTACTTAAATACGATTACATTTTATATATACATGTGTTAATACAAGTATAATACAATAAAGTACATAAAGTATATAAAAATTAAAACAGTCATTAATACTTTAATAATTAATTCATTAAAAAGTATTGTCATCGTATTAACATGACTTTTGCATATTAAATTAATTACTTTTTAAATTTTTTTTTTTGTTTTTTTTTTTTTTTTGGATAATAATTTTGACATTTAACATATGCTTGATTTATATTTTTGTATTTGTGTCAATTACATTGAAATTAACATTTGACATATTTGTTGATTTAAAGAAAGGGTAGTTTACAGTGCTGGAAAAAAATGTTTCTTTATTTTTTAAAGACTTTAATTTAGTTTTTTATTTATTTATTTATTTGTAGTACCAGACAATTGCCTGAAAATTTTAACCCTTTGCCTATTTGATATTTGGACTTCTTATTAAATTATTTTAATATACACTATATTTTTTTATTAGATACGATCCAACCAGGATTTGAATCCGCGTTGTATTGAAAGTTCTATTGAAAAGCCGTCACTTTACCACTGAGCTATCGGTCAGATTTAGGTTTTTTAATAAATTTTTAAATTTAGGTATGTGAATAGATTAAAAAGACATTTGAAAACTGTCTTTGTTTTGGAAGTTTTTTTTATCTTATTAGTTTTTTCAATGGACTTTAATAATTCTTTGAGTTAAATTAACTAAGGGCCGTCATAATTTATAAAATAATCAATTTTTAAGTTGGTTTTTAATAAAAATATTTTGAAGGAAAATATTAGCTTTCAATATTTGAAAATGTCAAATTATAGCATTACTACAAAACATGTCAATACTGATGTCAAAAATTGTTTTGAATACCGTTGTCAACATGGGATTGATACAGATCAAAGCTCATACTAATCTGAACATAACGCTGAAGCTTATTAATCACAAATCTCTAAATTTTATAGAATATTTTTACGCACTATTGGGTACCACTAGAAACCACGTAATAAATTTTTTTCTAAAATTGATTGACGGCAAATATAAAATTGTATAATTTTATTATTAGTAAAAAGTTCTAAAGTATCATCATTGTTGTTATTATAAATTAATTGGGATAGTTTTGATAAGTACATTTTGACATTTACAAGTGTAATTAAAATTTATTTCATAGTTTCTAAGTTAAAAATTGGGTCATGAGTTGTAAAACATGTTTCTTTTTAACAGTGAAACTAATAAAACAAATGACTTTATAATAAAAAAGTAATATTGTTTTGATGATGTTATGTTGCTAATAATAAAATAATTAAATTAATTAAAAGTAATTAATATGTTGCAATACTTCTTCTACTGAAACAATTTAAATATCGTTTTGTTTTTAATGTATTGGATTAACCCCTTGGGAAAATTTTTAAATAAAAAGTTTATAATACCAGTATATAAAATTTAATAGTTAAGATTGAAATAAAAATAAACCTAGAATATTAAGATTTTTTTAAGAGCTTGCTATAATGCTTTCTTTAAAATCCTGTTTTTAAGGATTTTCAAGTTGGACACAAAACCAGAATTATCAGTCTTCTCCAGAATATAAAAAAAGGATTTTCAAAAAAAAATTCTTCTAAAACGAAAATTATCTAAAAGGGATTTTCTAAAACGAGATTTTATGAAAAATAAAGTTATAAAATCGACATTTTGACCCTAACTTAGTTTTTTTCATATATTTGATCTTAAAATTAAAAGTTTTTAAAATTCATCCTAAAACTATGCAAAAATTGGAAAAATAAAATTGGTTTTGAAATTTATACCAATCAGACTGAAGGGGCTTGGTGGTTAAATAGTGATTAAGTATCTGAAATATTAACCGAGGGTGTGCAGGTTCGATCCCAACCGATTGTAAGTTTTTCAAGAAAATTACTGAAATCAGATCAAATATAATAATAGTTACTTTAATGTGATTCAACAAATACTTTAGGATTTGTGAAAATAAAACTATATGGTAACCACAAACCACTTTTTATTTAAAAGAACCGGATCAGAACAAATCCGTTTGAATTTATTAGTGCTGAATACCGGTACATTCCCAATCAGTAACTAAAAGAACTAGAAACCACAGGAACGTATTCTTCATTTTTGTTCTTTTAATCAGAAAAGTGTTTACTAAAAATTATTTTAAATTTTTGTAACAAATATGTACATAGCTGATGCGGGGTCATAACTCCCAGGGTCATAATTCCCTTAGGGACTTATGACTCATTTAGTGGGACAAAGTCCCTAAGAGAAGTAAGACTCATAGCAATGAGCCATAACACCCTAAAGAACTTATAACTCTAAAAGTTTTGACTCAAAGTGTTGGGTCATAACTCCCTTATACATATCGGTAAAAATAATTTGAACACATTTTAGAGTTGGATTCGAAATCAGGGTATTCCCTTTTTATTCAAAATTAAGAAACAAAACAATAATTATACATATAAACTACATTTGAAAGGCCTTTTAAAAAGAGCAGTCTTGATTTTGTCTCGCATACATGAATCCATGAATACTCTGGAAAAAGAGATTGCTAAACCAACTTAAATATGCTTTATAATATAAAATCTCGCATAGACAAATATATAAATTCATATTGTTTTACATCTAATATTTTACCTATATAATATATTTTAATATTATCATACTTTATTCACAAAGATCGGAAAAGATTTTCAGAAATAATTTCAAAATAAATTTTGACTTAAATATATTTGTATATGTATACGCTCAATCACACAATTTTAGTTATATGATGTTAGCTATGACCCACTTAATCATTTATGCTTCTAAAATGAATTTATTACACACATTTCAACAGACCTATGTCCCACCAAATTAGTCATAACTTCCAAAAAGATTTAATTTCTCACATTACAAGGGCCTTATGTCCCATTAAATGAGTCATAACTTTCAAAAAGGAACTTATGACCCTCTTGTCAAGGGACTTATGTTCCACTATATGAGTCATAATATACAAAAGGAACTTATGACCCACTTGTCAAGGGACTTATGTTTTACTAAATGAGTCGTGAATCCCTGAGGGATTTATGACCCTGGGACTTATAACCCTGTACCATATAGGTATTCTTTAAAAAATTTCTTTAAAAACTTTTATTCAATCAAAACGATAGATTTTATTCTTATGATTTTTTCTTTTTGAAAATTTATTGAGCGAAATATATAAATTTATTTTAAAATTTTTTCGTTGTTTTTCTTTTTTTTATTGTGTTTAATGTTCGGAAAGAGTTTTGTAATAAGAACAATATAAAGTATAAAAAGTTCTAAGTAAAGTTCTACTTCAATACTTTTTTATATTCTTTTATAACACACTTAAAACACTTTTACAAGTATTGCTGACAATTATTAAGGTACAAAACTATTCTTTATTAAAAGGGTTATATTACATATATACATATATATATATATTATTTTATTGTTTTTATTTATTATAAAATCAATAATTTAACCAATAATAGCTTCCCTTTTAGGTTCTTAAGTTTATTTTGGGGTTAAAAAAAAGTTTTTTTTTTTTTTTTTAAATGGGGATGAGAAAATTAAGAAAATTAAAAATTTTTCTGGTGTTTTTCTTGAAATGCTGAATCAGGGAATAATGAAAAATCCAAGAATTCTGCAATTTCAACATATTTTTATGCTTCAAAGAAAACTTTATATATTTTTGATTGAAGTTTTATTTAGATTCAAGTGAAAAGTTAATGGATATGACGGTTCAATACATAAATCTGCAGAAAAGTTGAGGACAATTTAATGAAGGCTGGATTAAATTTTAAAAAAAAATTTTTATATAACCTTAAATTTTCATGAGTAAAATTTAAATAATAATAAAATAGTAGAGTATTTTGAGTAAGTAAAGTATAATATAATATGACTATAATATAAAAGTTAGGTATCAAATTTTATAAGGACATAATAAGTACAATAAAATAAAACTAGAAATGAATAAATAAAATGGAAGGTCAAATAAATATTGTATCAGAATAAGGATATAAAATAAAACCACTAAAGGGATCAACTAAGACGTGATATTACAACGAAAGTTGTAAAAATTCATTAAATATAGTATATTAGTTTGTAGAAAATTCAAAATACAATATGGTTGTAACATTTTAAGTTTTTAGAATTTAATTTAAGCCTTTATTTTTCAAAAATATTAAATTCGATATTGTTTAGATTGGTTTTACTATGGAACTAATTCCATTGTGCTGGGAATTCATTAAAATTTAAGTGAAATTTGGAAAAAGTTTTAGGAAATTAAAATGGACAAAATTTGAAATAAATTTGAACTAGAGTTGATTTTTTTAAAATTAGTTTTTCCAAATGTTACGTAATTTCATACATACTACTTTTTTACTTGAACTGAAGTCATTTTTATTTTAAGTGAATGTATTTTAACTTATTGTGAAGATTTTGTAATTACAGTGAAGACTTTTTATTTTATCGAAGACATTTTTATCAAAAGTGAAGATATTTGTTCTAATTAATTATTCCTGCCTCTAAAATTGACTAATTGCAGTTATTGATATTTTTGATAAAATGACTTTTCAAAATTGTAAAACATTTAAAATAACACACAAAGGACAAAAGCTTAGGGCTTTTATAGGCAACAATGGAATAGTGTAATGTATAAATAAACTTCGTTCCTGAACAAATTTTCGTTTAAAGTATAAAAGTTTTCAGTTAAAGTAAAAGACTTTTAACATAAATTCTAAAAGTCTTCAGTTAAAGTGAAAATCCAAAATTTTTTCATTTTTTATTATTTTTCACTATTTTAAGGAGTATAGGGCATTCACCCAGTTTATTTAGACTAGGAATCAGTTTCTTTAATCGTTATATTCACCAAGCTGTTGATTTCTCGGCTCTAGCTATTGTATTAGATTTTAAATGCACAAATATTAATTTTGTGCGCCATCTTTTATTATCTTACACAAAAGTTATTTATATATTTTTACTTTATTTTACTTTATTTTACGATATAAACTTTTACGATATAATTATACAATTCTACGATATGTTTTTTAATTAGCTATGATCTGACCACGGTTCGAACCCGAGACCTTCTACATGAAAGGCGGCGTCCTTACAACTACGCCACTGGTCAGATAAAAATTCCAAAATGAATATACCATAATTATAAAAGTTTCATTAAGAATCTATTACTATAAAATCGAAAATATTGAATATTAAATTGTTCTGATGCATATCAAATTGAAATAAGAAAATCGATATGTGAGAACTTCTAGTTACCACTGATTGACATTTTCAATCTACTGATCTTATAACTAAATAATTACATGATGAGATTTTTCCATTTATCTTGTTACCGGTTATTCTCAACATATTTTAATAACAACAGGGAAAAAATTCATTTTCATAGAAACAAGTGATTGCTTCAAATTTAGATTTTGTTTTTTTTTTTAACAATCTTTTTTTCTGATTAGAAAAATAAAAGTGGTTTTTCATAAGAAATAGGAAATTGATTTTCGTGGAAAATTTCAAAAACTCTTTTCTAAGAATTATTAATTAGTTTTTTTTCATTTATTTATAAATATTATATAAATTCATATTAAAGAGTTTAATTTAAAATGACATCTCAGATGTTTCATGGCCATTTCCTCAAATCCCCATTGGGATTTTGACTCACTACAGTGAGAAAAAAGCCCCATGAGATTTGTTTAATTTTTTTAATGTGACTTTTGTCTCAATAAAATATGTTAACGATCACATTCAATATTTCAAATAGGAACATATTCTCGAAAAAGCATATAACCCTGTGATTTTGTAACTGAATATAAAATCTGAATATTTTCAACAGGCACATTAATTAATTTCCATATGCGCTGGGGCCATCCGCGAACGCAGTTGATTTTTAGGTTTGTGCAATAAAGTCCTCACAGCGCCTAATATGTATAATTTTCTGGAATCTCCTAAAGAAAGAAGAAATATGTATGATAAATGTATGAAAAACAAAAACACTAATTTACCTTTATTTTGCTTCTTTTACCTTTTGAATCCACTGCCTTTCAAAATATTCTAAAAATGGTAAATTGATCAACTTAATTGTTCAGTTTTCCATTGCTGTTTTAAAATTTGGAAACCTGTTTTTATATTTATTGGCTTAAACAAAGGCAAAACTAAAAATTTCGAAAATAGTTGGCGAATATCCTGTTTTGCCTGAGCTTTCATCAAAATCATCTTACATCAGCGTGATGTAATGGAACCAACTTAGTTCAATTTTTGCAGTTGAAAAAACAAATTTGATAACATTTCTTAAACTTTTTTCGAAAGTGGTTGGAAAAGTTCTCCTTTAAGCACATTTGCATTAATAAAAACGGAAACACCTTTAATCGAAATAAAAACATGAAAGGCGGCGTCTTTACAAGACTTTTGATCTGTTTTTTATGAGACTTTTGTTTCACAGTTGTAAGGCAGAATTCCATGGGACTTCTAACTCTATTCAAAGAGTCGAACGTACCTTTGACATGAGATTCTTACTCTATTCAAATAGAATAGACCCCATGGGAGTTTTGACATGTCACCTAATTTAATAATTCTATTTGACTAAATATTATTACTTAGTTACCATTTAAGAATAATCTGGATTACAGAATAAAAGTCGTATTCTAATCAATAAAAAATGAAAATTTCAAATTGGTTTTAAAAAAAGTTACAAATTAGCGAAATATTTTTAATTTTTTTGATTATTCCCAATAGAAAATTTTGTATTTTTATACTTTAATTACTTTTCAAGGTTTTAAAAAGAAACCATTTTACAGAATAAAAATAAAACTTAAAATTTTTTGTTTTATTTTTTTTTTTAATTGAAATGGGCAGAAAATTAATGAGTTCTTAAAAATGGGGTCAGCAATTAGAAATTAAAAAAGTTTTTATTTTGATTTTTTTTTTTTTAATTTTTTATTTAATTTTATATTTGGATTTGAAGAAAACCATTGATTTAAAATTTTATTGGTTTTTTTAAGAACGTTTGGTAAATTTTTCCACCTGCAGAAAATTGATTTTTCAATTATAACATATTTTTATCATTTAACAATTAATGATGGTTGAAATGTGGTTTATTAAGTATTTACTTAAGTTTATTAAACTTTTTTTTTAACTTTATTTTAGAATTATGAGAAAACCATTATGGGCTTGATTATGTTTTTTTAAACTTTAAATTAAATTAAGAAAATTGAAATAGTTTCCATTTGGAATAAGTTTTTATTTGTAACTTTAATTTACAATTTTAATAAAAAATTAGCCAATTAAAATGTTTAGGAATTTTTTTAAATCATAATTATTTAAATATTTTTTTACCTATTCTTATTCAATTCTTAAATCAATTAAAAAATAAAATATTAGTAAAAAAACATTGTTAAATCTATACTTTTATTAAAATAGAAATTAAAAAAATTTGTAGTAGATAGATCATTTGCATTTAGCAGTGCTATAATATAAATGTAAATTGCTAAAATTAGAAATATTTCACTTTCCATTAACTCTTATCCAGAAACTTTTATCAACCCAAATACATAACTGAACACTAATAATAAGTTAAGTAGTACATACATACTACCATATAATCTATATTACATACAGCTATATCTTACTAAAATAAGTTTCATTAATTACCCTTAATAATAAAATATCTACTTAATGTTGAAGTTTTTATTTTAAATTAAATTTTAGAAGAATTGCGAATTAAAATGAAAAACGGCAATTGATCTTATCTGACATATACCTACTTATGTATCTATCTATATATATAAAAGCGGAAGTTTGTTTGTTTGTTTGTATGTAGCGAATAGACTCCTAAACTGCCCAGCCGATTTTCATGAAAATTTGTATATAGAGGTTTTTGGGTACGGAAAGAAATCGTGGCCCAAAAATTTTGCTCTAACAGACCGCCAAGTTGGGGCTGTAGTGCAAGTATTTGAACTTCTTTGTTCTAAAATGAAAACGGTATCGATTGACTTCAAATTTTGTATACGTGATGCTCTTTGAGAATTGAGTTGACACTATTAACAGTTTTGGAATTTGTTAACCCATGTCGGGCCGACGGGTGGTCAAAAAAAAATTTTGGGTCCAAATTTTGTCCGATTTTATGAAATTCTGCTTTAGCTAAAAAGAAAGCCCAAAAAAAATTTTATTGAGTTGCATTAACCCATTGCAGCTCAACAGCTTTTTATAGGTTTTTTCAATACTTAACTCTAAATTAGAAACGGTTTGACCGACTCTCTTCAAATTTTGTATACGTGCTCCCCTGTAAGAATTGAGTTGACACTATTAACCGATTTGAAATTTGTTAACCCATCTCGCCCGCTATACTGCTTTGCCCAAAGAGAAAGTGTAGTTCCGTTAACCCATTGGGGCACAGTGGCTTTTTATAGATTTTTGCATTACTTAACTCTAAATTAGAAACGATTTGACCGGTTGACCTCAAATTTTATATGTGTGAAGCAACTTGAAAATGGAGTTGAGTCTGTTAACAGTCGGTCCTACGATTGGTAAAAAAAAATTTTATAAGTAAATTACGTCAAATTTTGGAAAGTAGTTTGTACTGCTTTGAATTACAGAAAGCTTCAAAAATTACTAGAATAATCCTAGAAAAATCGTTTTAAAAAATTGCTTTCATTTTAAAATTTACATGTACGTGTTTACGTGTGTAATTTTTGTGTTAACTTTTTGCAGTAACATCAACTTCAATTAAACCTCCATTAAAAGGCGCAGCAACGCGCACCGGTTATTAGCTAGTTATATATAATATAATGTATTTTAAAAGATTTTTTAGTACAATCAAGTTAATGTTAGACATTCGTTTCGAATATTATATTTATAACAAGTTTCTACTATATTTTTTTGATCTCAAAAGTTATTGTGATTTTTCATTTATGTATTTTTGCATACTTTTAGGCAGCTTTATGCCATCTTATGTATCAGTTTAAATCAGTTTAATAAATTCCATTTTCACGAAATCTCGTTTCAGAAACTCATTTTGGAGAAAAGGCTGATAATTCTGATTTTGTATCTAATTACTTAATCGAGATCTAAAATATGTTTTGAAAGAACTAGACCTATTAATATAAACTTTAAAAATTTTCAAACTTCAAGTTAAAATGCAATTTTACTAATAACTACTATTTTTTCGACTTCATTTTCATATTTTTAAACTTACATTAATTTACAAGTTTTTATATTCTTTTTAAATTTATACTCAGACTAAATATTCTATTATACTTTAAATATCTTTTTTTTTTTAAAATAATTTACCTCTATTTTTTAATCTCTAATATTTAAAAAAAAAGAAACAAAAACAAAACTTTTATAACACTTTTATGTTTTTAAAACAACGTTTTTTTTACTGCTTTTATATTTCTTATATTAAGTACAACATTTTTTTTAGAACTTTACTTTTATGATAGTGAAAATGATCCTATTTTTATTTTCTAATTTTGTTTTTATTTTGAACTTTTTTAAACTATTATATTTAAAAAAATAAGAGACTTAAAAAAACTGTTCACATTATGCACCAACTATTTGTTTTTTTTAATTATATATTTTACTTTACTTAACTTTAACAATGGCCTTTAATTACAATAAAACATGAAAAAAAAAAACAAAACAAAAAAATAATAAAAAAGGACGAAACAAAAACAAAATTGAGCTTAAATTAAAGGAACCAAAAGAAAGTCTTCAAGATAAAATGTTAATGACATACATTTAACGCGATGATTTTTTTTTTTGTTTGTGGACGGCAAAACTTAAAACCAAATGTGAACTCTTTTTTTTTGTGCCACGTGTTTTTGTTTGGTTGTTCTTTTTAATTTGTTGTTGTTGGTTTTTTTTTCCTTTATTTTGTAAAATAAAAAGAAAGACTAAAAATTTTAAGCTTAAATAAAAAGGGAAGAAAATATGGTTGTCCCTCACATTGATAAGATATACATTCTATAATCGGAGGTTCTTTCTTTTTCTTCTTTTGTTGCCTATCCATAATTGGATGTCAGCGGTCATGATATTGGCAACGATATATTGAAAGATGTTTCGATCAGTTGCTGAATAGACTAAATTGCTAATGTTTCTGATGCCAATGTTGCGCAACCATGTTAATTCTTTTAAACTATGGTGATTCTTTACTTTGATAAAATATATATTTTACAAGTCTAGGTTGTTCACTTTTGGTTCACTTATGAATTTTAAAGTATTAAAATGCTTAAGCCTATATTTGCAAGATATAAAGTATATATATATATAATGCGAAACATACTGCCATAGAAAAAAGTTATATTTAAAAAATTTGGAATATAATTTAAATGGATTAATGGAAATTATCTGGGATTATATAAGTATTTTTGAAAAATGAGTGTTAAGAGTTAATATCAATTACAAATATAATGGATTTATAAAGAATATTTTCAAAAATTTCGAATTGTTCTCTTTTAAATTCTCTTATAAATAATTAATACAAAATTTTAAAAAATATATTAAAAAATGTCAGGTACAGTCTTATAGAAATATTTTAGTTGAATAATCAAAAAATATCTTAATATCTATTACATGTGCATTTAAGTTATACTAGCATCGTCTAATGCTCGAAAATTGAGCTTATTTCATCTTTGAATTGAATATAATAATTTACGTAGTTTTTATACGCGTATGAACGTATGTTTAAAGGGTTTACTAAATTTTCCATATAACTTTTGTAGTGTTGTCAAGAAGAGGGGTTAGATGTAGACTCAAAACTATGAATCGAAACAGAAACGAATAGTAAATCTGAAGAAGAAATTAAAACTAGAACCTACAAGAAATGATTTTTTCATAAATTAGACTTTAATAATACAGATAATATATAGTAAATATACATATAGTAATACTTTTGCTATAATTACGACTTCTTTGTTGAAATAAAATATTCATTGGTACAATTAAATGAACTGAATTAAATTTACATTTAAAATTAGAATTGAAAATTAAAGTCTAGGGCCTATTTCATTATATTTACAATCCTACAATGTGCAAAAAATTTTCTAAAATTTCTATATTTAATTAAAATTTACATGTATTTTACAAAAACATTTTATAAAAATTATCAATCAGTTGTAGGAAAAAAGAAAAATGAATCTGCCTAAGTATTTACATTTAAATCTTAAAAAATATTCGCTTAGACTTTAAGCTAAAAAATTAATGCATGTGCGTCAAATCTTAAAATTTTGAATAATATATTTAGTTAACTTGTATATTTGACATTTGATGCAGCAGAAAACGCACTACAAGTTTTTCGTGTGCGGAAAAAATTCGTTCGGACATCAGTTTTATCAGTTGTAAAATCAAACGAAATTACATTTTGGCGTGAGAATATTCTTAGGCAGCCCTGGAATATAGTTGGGCGGAAAAAAAGGCGCAGAAAAAACGCGTCAATATTCTATTAACGCAATAGATACGTGTCATGTAAAATCCGAGTAAAAAGACTTTTTTTTCTTGATAAATTCTTTTTTGGAATTTCAAAATGTTATAAATCGAATTAATTCATGTTTTTTAAAACGCACTATTTCAAACTCGATCGCGTTTAAAGAGACTTGAAAAAAATTTTAAAATCGCGTTATTTAAAATTCGCTTAAAAATGGAATTATTGTATGTATTTCTTGTTCTTACACTATACATGTTTTAATCCACGTATTTTTTAATAGCATATATAAGTAAAATTGTAAATTTTAATAGAACTTATTTAAAGCAATAAACTTGGAAAAAAAGCAAACTATAGAAAAACAAAATTAAAATAATAATAAATACTTTATACATTGCTTGAATATTAATCCCCCACATTTTAAATATATTTATGTACCTACGAACTACATATAATAGCTATAAATGTTAATATTTTAAATACATAACAGAAAACAACATAACTATTAACAATTCAGCAGAATTTTCATTAAAATAATTGATTTGAAAAAAAAAACATTAAAAACAATAAAAAAAAACAAAATTGTTTAGCCCTAGAAAAGGACACGAAAATAGTAAAAAAAAAACAGAAATAAAACAAAAAATATAAATAGTATAGTGTTGTTTGAAAACATTTTAAATTTTTTTTTTGCTTGTTTCTTATTCCGTTCTCATTTCAATTGTTTCGTTTTACTATTTTTTTTACATTTTAGTTTTTATTTTACATTGAAAACGAAATTATACATATATACATATATATATGTATGAAGGATATCCTTTTTATACATAAAATACAGACACCGTTTATATTATGTCCTGTGAAAAAAGGGTGACTTTTGTTTATATTCGGTTTTTTTGGTCCGTAACGAACGTAAGGTGATGATGCGATAAGTCAAAAAAAAAAAAATGTGTCAAAAAACAAGTTTAGATTAAGGTACGACTAGAATTTTTTTGTTATTTATTATTTGGATAAAAAAACTTGAAAGAATTTTTTCGAATTTCAGATTTATTTTTTTTTTTTTTGGACGACAGTAGAGGTGACATGTGAGCATTCGTGCATGTTATAGATTAAAATTGTTAAAATATTTTTAGGTTTATTTATGTATTTATTTTTATATTTTATTTGTTTTTTGTTGATAACATATTGCAAAAGCGTTTAGACGTGTTAGATAGCGTTAAATTAAACAAATTTAGTTGGTTGGTCAGGGTTTTCTATTTTTTTGCTTTGATAGTATTAAAGTCAAATGATTTTTTCACATGATTCGGATTCCTTGAAGATTTATACATAACTATTTTAAGTTTAATTTAAAAATTTGATTTATATTATAATTTTTTAGTTATTTAATTGAAATATTTAGTTTTAATTGAATAAAATTGGAGAAAAGTAGAATTGAAAGATTCAAGTGAGAAACTCTCAGTTTATTTGGATTCGATTATTAATTAAACGTTTAACAGTTCAATGAAATTGGAACTACGCCATATTTTTATTAAATCGATGTCTTAAAATAGTTGATGGAGGATTGATTGTTATAATTGAATCCGAAATTTTCTTAAATAAAATATGCTAATTTTAGTCTTTAAAAACAAATGGAATAAAAATATGTTATAAATGTAAAATTTAAATTAAAAAAAAGCTCTTTGATCCTCGTTTAGTACCATTATCTTTTTCAAGATCTAGGTAATTAGTTAGAGAAAATTATACTTGGGATGCTGAGTTAATTTACTTATCGATCATGAGTACTTGAAAAATTCTAAGGCTGGCTAAAACATGATCTAATATCAAAATTAGTCTTAAATAGCCATTTTTTATAATTGTAAATCTGGCCACGAGTATTATAAACCATTATAATGTTGTAACAAATTCTAGTATATTGTTAGAAAATTCCGAGTTATAAATAATTTTAATAAAAGAAGAGATAATTTAATACAATAAATTTAAAAATTTTTACATTTAATTAGCTACGGCACGGTACTAGATCATCCCACGTGCAAAATTAAAGTTATTCTTAAGAAGTTCGCTTAGAATGAAATTGCTTAATATTTGAACTATGTGCTGAATAATCATGCGCTTATATAAAGTCCATGCAACTGTACAAAAAGAGACAATACAGCACAAGAGAGGTTTAAAATAATCTATCACAATTTCATGAAACAAATGGGGCTGGGGTTAAGATTATATATGTATATGTATATCTCATTTTTAAGATGCGCACAAAATTTAGTATGTATGCATTCAATAATTTTATACAATAACTACAGCCGGGTAATCAACGGCTTACAATAGCTACATCTGATATTTCAACAGATTATTGAATATAACAATTAGTAAAACCTGTAGCTGACAACGGAGAATGGTGAATGCTCTATACTTGAAATTATGAGTAGATGTATGGAATTTAAAAAATAATGTTATAATGTTCTAGTTAGGTTGAGTGGTGTAACATAACAGACACACAAATTGTTTTAAATTTAAAATAGAAATTAAAAGTTTAAAATGTTGTCCCTATTTTATTTTATAAAACTATTTTAAAACTAAAATAATAAATAAAGTGTTACAAATTTTTTAACAACTATATTTTTAAACAATAATTTTTTTTTCTAACAAATTGTATCCCCCCCACCCCTATTCATCGGTAAAACATAAATTTTTATGATCTTCGATTTTATGTTAAATAACAAT
The DNA here is from genome assembly GCA_963082915.1 of Dolichopus griseipennis. Classification (NCBI taxonomy): domain Eukaryota; kingdom Metazoa; phylum Arthropoda; class Insecta; order Diptera; family Dolichopodidae; genus Dolichopus; species Dolichopus griseipennis. The sequence goes on along the minus strand of OY720441.1, from coordinate 70,534,707 downwards.
AAAAAACAAAAAAAACAACAACAATAGGAACAAAAATAAAATAGAAAAACAGCGAAATTTTTTTTTTTTTTTTTGATTAGATTGAAAAAAAATGTTTACAGGAACTTCTTCTAAAGGATACACTTAAATTCGATAAACGTTATTATCATTCTATTTTCTATTTCTTTATTTTCTGTGTTGCCGTTGTTCTTGTTTTCCTGTTGTTATTTTTTAACAACAACCGTTATAAAATATATATATATATATGTATATATTATGTAAAATAAAGAAAAAAAATTCATGTTTATTAAAATAAAGAGGGGGGATAAAATGATGACTAAAAAGAAAATAAAAAAAAAAATCGCTTAGATGGCAAAAAAAAAAATTAAATTTTCAAATTCAAATTCATTGAAAAATTTTTTAAAAGATTTTTTTTTTCTATTTTTCTTTTGTAAAGAAATTTTTTTTTTTAACAGAATATTATGTTAATGTTAATATACTTTACATTTTATTTTATTATACGTTTGTTCTTAAAAATGCGAACTTTTGTTATTTTGTTTGTTTGAGAATTTTTTCTTTTGTTGTTGTATTTGTTGTTGTTTTTGTTGTTATTTAAATGTTTAACCTTTTTTTTTTTTGTTTGTCTCAGGGTGAATGCGAAAGCCTTGACTATTTTGTTGCTTTTTTTTTATTTTTTTTTTCTTCTGTATTTTGTTTTTCAATATAAGTATTTAACTATACAAGTTAAATAAAAATATAAAATGGGGATTATATGTGTACAAATACATATGCAAAAAACAAATAAAGTACCTACTAAATAATTTATTCCATATTCTAGAAAAAAATGCCTGACTAAAAGTAATTGCATATATTCTCCTGAATGATTTTAAAGATTTTAAAGTGAAATTTGTTTTGATTCTAGGAGTTTTTCGAAAATTTGTTGTTATGTTTGTAATACCTTTTTTTTTTTGGAGTTTTGATATTGATAAATATGCAAATTTATAACTTTTTGAGTGATTCATTCTTTTTTTGAACAATTTTATTTAAAATATCTATAGAAATTCTTTTTAATAAGTTAAATAAACATTTTAACACTACAGTACAAATATCCAATCCCTGAGCAATCGCACTTCTAATTAATAAATATTTATTAATTAATAAATATTTATTAATGATTATAGTTTAACAATTAGTCTGAAACTGTTAATAATTAAATAATGATATAAAAGAGCTGGTTTTGTAAGATATTTCAATTTAAATTTTAATTTTATATGATATTAATTTATTTCATATTTGATTCATTATGAAGCATATTCCAACAGTCACTTTGTATTAAACTTCACTTACTTAGGAATCACGTTTTTTGTTTATTAAGTCGTTGATTAAGCGACTCAGTAGTAATTATTTATGAGTTATATTATGAGAATTTTGAGCGCCATATATAGGATATTCTCTATGACGATGATATAATTATAAGATTTTTACCATATTTTTAGCACATTTTCAAAAAATTTTGTAAAAATGTGCCTATACAGCTTCACTCTGTTCGTCCGTCCGTCCGTATGTTCACAAAAACTTTTACACCGTTTGAAATAGAGTAAAGAAATTTTTACCATGGGTAGTTTTTGCAAAAAAAATAATTTCGTAGAAGAATTTTTTTCTGTAGCACCACCTGTTACTGGGCTACAGCCCCCCAAAGTTGGAAAAAGCCCTATATTTAAATTGTTATAACAAGAGTTCTGTTAGATATATCTTCAATCGAAAAACGGTAAAAGAGATCTGTTTTTATAGGCTTTTCAAAAATATGTTGCTTAAATGCATAGGGTTGCCATACGGTACTAAAATTTACTATTATATAAAACTCAATTTTTGCAAAATTTTTGGTCCCATATATCTCCTAAACGGTTTAAGATAGGGTCCTGAAATTGTATAATTCTAAGGAAAATTTCAAATTTTTGTGGAATTCACAATTTAATTCCTAGAACCTAAAAACATGGAGGGGGACGGAGGAGGGGGCGGAGTTAGATGAAGTTAGATCCTTGAGAAACTTGGCAACCTTCCCCATTGAAGGGCTATAACAACTTTAAAATAAAAACTTTACTGTTAGCAGTAAATTTTATAAGTAAGCAGTAACTATTTCCAAGTAAATATTTCCAAAGTTAAACTCAGTATGTAATACAATATAATTTTGAAAACGTGCTTCTTTAAAAACCCTTTTTTTCATCATTTGTTTTATTAAATATGATCTAATCGTGGGTTTGAACCTCTTATCTTCTACTTGAACGATCGGCTGCGGCATTAGTAAGATAGCATGTATTCCGTTTTGAATTCTGCATTGTTTTTCTATTTTTAAAAATTGTTAATCATTGTTCTAATCAATAAGCAAGTGTTTTGTTCAACCTTGTGCCAACTGTAGCATAACGATTACGATTTTTGAACAACCATGACATTAACTACTAGTACTGAATATGATCTTCCAAGGTTTAAACTTAACACTTTTCAATTTAAAGAGATGTGGTTTTAATCATGGAAGTGCGATTGCTCAGGGATTGGATATTTGTACTGTAGTGTTAAAGTGTTCAAACCTCTATTCAATCTGAAAATTTTAGTTAGGCACTTAGGAAATGACGAATTTATCATATATTTTACGTGAATATTGTAATTACCATATTTTAATAGAATACTATCAAAACATTGGAAATGTTTTATACCTTAAATATTCAAGAAAAAAGTAGAAACAGTTTTAAAACAGTTTAACTGAAAACTTGTTAAAAAAAAGTTTAACTGAAAAACTTAGCACAATTGGAAGCACAAAGTAAACTAAAAAATATAGTGTGTCCTTGTCATAGGTGACATAGTGGTTAAGACTGCGTGGTACAGTGAGTGATTAGAGTGCCAATCTTACATTCATAAGGCCGAAATGTAAATATGAGTAAAAATGTCAGCTATCATTCGTCAAATTTAAGTTCAAATTAATAGTCTCACCAATAATTAAAAATTCTATAAGAATATAGTAAAAACTATATACAAATAATTTAATTCAAAATATAATTCACAGACACAGAAATTGGGATATTTTTATCTTAAAAATTAAAAATATTACAATATACAAAAAAATTGTTTTATATAAGCCATAGTCCCAATTAACGTATGTTCATTGTGGAGATCATTGAAATCAATGCAAATTTTAAGAATATAATATGTTCTGTACCTTATCCCTTTCTCAAAATAGGGTTCATTTAAAATTTATCTATACAACTATATCCTATATTTGTGCAGATCAACTAAGTACAGATTTTCTGGCTTCTATCAAATTGTAAAAAACAATTAGTATATAGAGAAGAAGTGAAATAGAAAAAAACAAAAACAACACTGAGTGGTAAATTTAAACTAACCTATTTAAAGAATAATAATTAGGTACTTTTCTTTTAATTGATATACTTAACACCAGATGTTGCTTTTTCTTATTTTTTTTCAATTTAATATATTATATTATATATATATTTTACATTTTATATGCATATACGTATATTTCTTTCATTTCTTTATTTTATCGTTTTTATTTTTCTTTTTTTTTGTAATTTTGAATTGAACTAATTTTGAAATGTTTATTTTTTTATTTTAAAATTCAAAAAGAACAAAAAAAAATAAGAAAATAATTAGATATTGTTAGAACCTTATTTGTATTTGTATTTATGTTTATTGAAGTATTTAAGAGCTGTAATGACATTTTGAATTGTTTTTGTTTTTCTTGTTTTTTTTTTAATCTTGTATTGTTTGAAAACTTTTTATAAAAATATACACAGAATATGGAAATTTCATCTAGGCATAATTTGAAACAAATTGTTTAAATAAAAGATTTGTAATAAGAATTAGAAAAACGGAACAATTTAATTTTCAAAAAATATAATTAATTAATACAAAACCAAATTTGTTATGGTTTAGTTTAAATTGTTATTCAAGATAATGTCATTGTTTATAATTGATTGAAATATAAATTATAAAATTTTGAGTTTATGGGTTTTTACAAAAGAACTAATTAAGATTTTAATAATTTTGTTAATAATAAAAATTTTTAGTAATTTATAAGATTTTTATATTTTTGAAATGAATTAGAAATGAAACAAATTTTTTAATTATTTTTTGTAAATTAGGTATAAGAAATCTAATTAAGTAGCCATTTTATTTCTATTGCTTGTATTTTGACAGATTGAAGGCTAGTTAATATTATATAGGCAATGTTTTTGTAAATTGATTTAATTAAGTATAGAAAGTTAATTGTATTTTTAATGAATAATTTTGTTATTTATTTTTGTTTTGTCCTAGTTACATGTTGGACGGGGGGTCATATTTTATTCGTGTAATTAGAATTGATCTTAATGAATTCCACTTACAATTTAAATATGAGATTGTACTAGAACTTATAACATGTATAAGTGTCTTAGATTTTCAATAGATACAATTCTATTTTGTTTCTAATTTTTGTATTTGGGTTATTTGGTATTCTATATCTGTGAGTTATATTATTAATTTAAATTATTTGTTTTAATTGTTATGATTATGTATTTTTTATTAAAAATATATAATTTTTAATTATTGATCAAGCCATTAATTTGAACCCAAAGGCAAATGGTAGCTGAGTCGAGGCGAAAACGGGATAAAATTTTATTTTTGCACTCTCACTTGAATTTGAATCCGGACCACTCGCATCAAAGGTCGACCAATGTGCCATCCAGCTGCTGTTTAAAATATTTAGCATATTGAAGAAAAACTTAAATTTATAGTAAAGTTAGCCCATGTTTTTTTAACTAAGCTGTTGTTTTTTTAATTAACCTGTTAAATTATAAAATTCTTCAAAATCAACTTTAGTGAGAAAGCGAAATTTCAAATTTAAATATTTTTATTATGAATATAAATTTGAATATTTTTCAAATTCAAATATTTTTATTTGAATTAAAATTATGATCCAGTTTTTTACCCGAAGTTGAAAAACGAATAGATAATGTTTTAGTATTTAATAAATAGTTCAAAAACTAAAACTAAAAGTATTTTTATTTTGATTGAGGTTTTTTAATTTGAATAAAGATATTTTTACTTTAAGTGCAATTTAATTTAATCTATTTACAATATTTAAAAATTTAAATTAAACCGATTTTTTAAAATAGAAGCGTTTAAAATAGGCTGAAAGCATAAAAGCTGAATTCTTTGATACTTGGAAAGAGTACCTATTATATATAAAGTTATTTACTAAACAAAATTTAGCTGTGAGTAAATAATAAAGTGGAATTCAAACTTTTCATATAAATTTCAAAAATCTTCAGTAAAAGTAAACTTTCATTTTTATTGAACTGGCCAATAGCCTAAGTTACAGATTTTTTTTAGTTTAAAGTGGTAGGGCCTTAATTTAAAAAAGAGACTCCTAAATATTTAGCATTTGATTTCTAAATTTGATATTTTTGTTATAATCGCGTTTCTGACTAATCGTTTGTTACAGCTTAAGTTACAGATTTTTTTTAGTTTAAAGTGGTAGGGTCTTAATTTAAAGTAGACCCTCCTAAATATTTAGCATTTGGTTTCTAAATTTGATATTTTTGTTATAATCGTGTTTCTGACTAATCGTTTGTAGTTCATAGTCTTCTTTACACTTTATTTCCTCTTGCCGTGTGTGATTCAATGAAATTTTAAAAGAAACGAGGAAGAGTGTATTTCGTCACAAACGTAATGGCAGAGTTAGTATACCCTTTTGACTTATAAAGTCATACAATAGAGCTATCGATTTTTTTTTGAGTAATCCTGTGATTTATTGGATATATTTTTTATAAATTTTAAATTAATTTCAAAAATTTTCATCTATACAATATTATATAGGAAAATGTAGACATTTTAAGCAAAATCTACATGTATGATGAATCTAAAAAGTATGATAACAAAGTGTTAATCAATAATGTTTATTTAACATATTATTTAGTAATATTATTCAACATACGAAATTATTTCTAATCTTTATATCAATTATGGTAATTGAATAATATTGTAATTATTATACTTTATACAATATAAAGTATCTTTTAACGGTATATTAGTCTAGACTTTTCAATTGGCAAAATCAATACTAATTGAATTGAAGCTTTAAATTTAGAAATAATGGCTGTTAGTTGTTCCGTTTGGATTCAAATTTCATAATCAAAAATAAACACATTGATTAAAATATTTAACATTTATTTAATCAACTATTACACTTACAAAACTATAGTAATCTTATACAAAAACGTCCTTACAGATCATTCTTACATTATATTAATGTTAAAATTTAATATTAATTATAACAAAATCTTAATTGATATGACTAATAATCATTATTGCATTATTGATATTTTAATTAAATACATTAGTCATTATTACCTTAATATTTCACTAATAACTAATTAATTTGTAGAAAAAATTTATTATATAAAATATAATAATTAATTGTTAATTATATAATTGGAGGTTGACATGTTAAATATACATTAAATTTTATTCAAGGAGTAGGTAGGCATAAAGTAATTTTTTATATAAATTTTAAAAGTTAACGTATAAATCAGATATAATTTATATAGGCTTATTTACACTTTATATATTTGTGTGTTGCGTACATTAGCTTTAATTTTTTATGTCTAATTTAAAAATAATTAAAATAAACATTTCCGTGTAAATGTAATTAATATATTTAAATATTTGATAAAATCAACACATAATTAGATTTTGCTTTATGGCTTTATGAAATAATTCCACCTTAAATGATGAAATAACTCCCACTATCTTTATAAGGTAGGAGTTATGCCATATTTTAATAAGGTGCAGCAGTTGTACATTATTTAATATTTTTTTTGTGTTTTTTTTTATTCCTTTTCCACTCCTTGAAGGAGTATAGGGCATTCATCAAGTTTTTATTTTAAACTAGGCTTCAGTTTCATTAATCATAATATTCACTAAGCCGTTGATTACTCGGCTGTAGCTATTGTATTAAGGTTATGAAATATGAATGCACAAATGTTAACTTTGTGCGCCATCTCTAATCTTACACAAGAATTATTTATATATTTTTATTAAATCTTATTTAACTATTACGATATAATTAAACAATTTTACGATATTTTTTTATTGGATATGATCTGACCGGGGTTTGAACCCAAGACCTTCTACATGAAACGCGGCGTCTTTACCACTACGCCATTGGTCAGATGCATTATTTAATATATTTGGGACTTATTTAATTTTCTTTTATTGTGAGCTAATCCATGGAACTTTCTCTACGTCCTATTTCAGAAACATTACGTCTTTATTACGTCTACATATTTAATCTTTGATTTTATATGAAACTTTTAAAATCCTCCTATCCTAAGTTATTTGATATGCAGAAGTGGATAAATAACTTCGTAGTTGTTTATAAGTTGTAGTCCGGATTCAGAATTTATTTAGTTTATATCGGAGTTATTTCGTTGGAATTTATTTCGATGGGAATTATCTCATACAGCCTGTTTCATAACTGTTGGGAGGTTATTTTTTACACATTATAAAAACATTAGTGGATAAAAAAAAATGTTAATAAATTTGGGTTCCTGATGTTTTAATCGTCTTAAATAGGAAAAATAGGTAATAAATTTTGCTTTACTTCTAAAATAAAATAAAAATAAATTTATAGAAAATGAGAAGGACGAAAACTCCTATTCTTTTGGTTTTTTAGAAAGTTTTATTTAATTTTAATATTAAAGTTAATTAAATAGAATAAAGCGATGAATTAATAAAAATAATAAATAAGCGTGTTATTATGTAGTAATAAAAAAAAAAAAAACCAAAATAAATAATTGAAATTGGTTTTGTTTTTATCTTCTGCTTCTTTCAATTGATTTTACATCAATGTGACATAGTCACGCAATTTCGATTATTTTATTTTCATTCATTAGTTTTCAGGTTTTTTTTCGAATTTAAAAGCCAAAATTTGTAACTTTAATTAGTATTTTGATAATATATCGATTTCGATAAACTTGCAATACTTTTGACTAACTGATGGGTTATCCTCTTTTATAATTAAATTTTTATTAATAAAAGGAGGGCTATCCACTTTCATTCAATTCTCTACCCACAATTTCCATTGTTAAAACTGCTCAGATAAATGTACAGAAAATGTTTCATATTACTTCTGACTATTGCAAAAAATGGATCCTTAAAATTAATACAGTTAAATGCGAAACAATTTTATTTCGAAATACAGTAGATAAGGTTAATTCGAACATAAAAAGAAATTGGAAAACTTTTATAATAAAAAGTAATAATACACGCCTAAGAAGAAAAAGAGTAATTAAGTATCCTGGGATACATCTACACCAAAATCTTAACTAAATTGATCATATAAAAAATTCAATCTCCAAAGCCAACAAAGCATTTATGGCGGCGAAAAGATTGTTTTATAATAAAACGAGGAAGAATGTAGTAGAGTAGACTGTGTCAACTCTGGGATACCCGTATGACCGTAACATATACATTATATCATCCGGTTAATTACTTTTGGCAAAATTTCAAACATTCAGCTTTATTAGGTGTAGAGTAATGCTCATATAAAAGAAGGAGTTGTATGGCAGCTACTCGAACCCTTTGCAGTAGACCAACCAAATTTTGCAGTAACTTTGGCCATTACATTAAACTATTTTTGGCAAAATTTCAGACCCGCAGCTGTAATAGGTACAGAGAAATACTCATATAAAAAAAGAAGTTGTATGGCAGCTACCCGAACCCATGAACCAAAATAGCTGGATTTAAATAGCGATGACGGCTATTGCAAAAAAACGAATTTGCGAAAATTTCAAGATCCTAGCTCCTTTAGTTTTTGAGTTATCGTGCGGACGGACGGACAGACGGACGGACAGACGGACGGACAGACGGACGGACATACATAGCTAAATCGATTTCTTTTTCGATTCTGATCCGATCCATACACTTGAGTCTATATCTACCTCCCCTCCTTCTCTGCGTCACAAACGTAATGGCAAATTTATTATACCCTTTGACTATATAGTCATACGGGTATAAATATACATGATTGAGTTAAAATTATTTCATATTTAACTTTAATAAGACCAATTATAACATATGGAGCACCCATATGGTACAACATTAGTGCAAGCCTAATGGAGAAGATACGGATGTTTGAAAGAAAGTGCATTAGAGTTAGTGTTAATAAGATAAGAAAAACAGATACGGAATTGAAACATTACTATTCTAACAAATATTTTTACAAAGTTGCAAATATAAACAGAATAAATAATTTTATAATTAAATTGATTCGAAATCACTTCGATAGATCATTACGAACTGCAGAAAACGGTTTAATATCTAATATATTCTACCATAATTAGGAGTACATAAAAAAAACACTTGAAACTGGATTCATACCTCCAGAGTATTTCATATACCTCGATAGGAATGGTTTTATTTAAAACCATGAACATGTTCCTATATTATACCATTACAATAGACGGCCCACATGTAAAATATTAGACTACAACCCAAATATTCTTATTAGGTCGCAATTTAAATATGATATGTCAATTCCATTTAAGGACACGCAAATAGATAAAAACTATTGGTGGTTGGGTAATACTTTTTGATAAAATGTAATTATAGTGACATAGTATTACATAGTCTAGATTAAGTTTATCGGTAAGTTTAGGTTAGTTAAAATTAGGCTAATTAGGATAGTGTAGGCTAAGTTTTATAAAATTAAATCCATAATAATTATTCGGTTTTTATTATGTTTTCCAAATAAAATAAACAAAAGATGTTAAATAATTGAAATATTAGAATTAATTCAAAAAACTTTATAACCAATATATATATAGTTAAATTAACAAATTAAAATATTATTTTTTAAAGTTAATTCAAAAATTATTGAATAAGAACAATTATTTTACAAAACTTTTTCAATTGTAATTTAAATGAATGAAATATATAAAAAAAAGTTAAAAAAAAAAAAATTCTCTTTTATAATTAAATTTTTATTAATAAAAGGAAAGCTATATACTTTTAGTCAATCTTTTGCTTTAAGTTGCAAAGCTGTATTATATTTTAAGGGACCCACAATGTTCATGCGTGCAACAAATGTACTTTAACATCTACAAAAAATAAAAAAAATATTTTAAATACGATTAATTAAAGTTTTCATTAATTTTATACAATTTTCAGATATTATATAAATTTTCGAAAAAATTGCATAATTTTAGGTATAATTTGTTTGATTTCAAAATAAAAGTCAGACACTGTTATTTTTAACAACGGTATTAATATTTATATTATGTATTAAGAGTATATATGACAATATATATGATATTTGATATAAAGTGTAAACTAGTAAATAGTTTTAATATTTATTTATGTACATATATTTAATTACTTTGATATATATCTATATGTAAATATAAAATTATATTTGTATTTATTTAGATATGTATCAAAGAAACCAAACATTGTATTTATTTAAAAATATAATTTTTTTTGTATATTTAATTAGAGCAAATAAAATTTGGTTTTAAATTAGGTAAAAAATTAATGTTTTTTTGTAATTAGACCTTTTAATTATAATTGCGTTGAGTTTTTGGGTTTTTGCAAAAATATTGTTTCACTGGAGCAAGCATTCCTTAAAAATGTTAAGGTTTCAAACCATTCAGGCAGCATTTTGGAAAGCTGGCATACAAATTTATGTAACCTGGATATCATTAGAACTAATTATATAATAAAGTTTAAATTAATATACCAAGCTCGTTTGCATATTTTAAGGTTTCTTGAAAAAAATTTAAATCAAACTGCCATAGAAATTGCGGGAACCAGAGTATATTTCTTTGACACTAACAAGAGTAGAAGGTTTAAATTTAAAATCCGTAAGTTGTATAACATGGAAAGGAATTATACGAAGTTTAAAAATATTTGGGCCTATTTTGGCAAGTTATACAGAAAATGTGATTTTGGGAAGCTATATAAAGTTCTAAATTCGATTACTTTGAACCTAATGAAGCTACGAAGTTAAAATTGAAAACTGGAAAGTAAAGAATGATGTGTGCTCCTTAAGAAAAAAAAACAGAAGGAAGTCCCTTAGCTTAATTTTTTGTATAAGAGGAAAAACCGTTAGAAATTAAGCTTAGACAATTTGAGAATGTTTGCAAAATTTGAAATTATAGGGTGGAATTGAAATTTTATTTAATTTTAAAAACCATAGTAGGTTCCCACGGGTAGTTGATAGTGGTAGCTATATTATTTTATTCCTCGCTTTGATTTCGATTTGTAATGAGTCAATTTAAATATAAATATTAAAAATATAGTAAAACTTAAAGTTTATTGTAAAGAAATTAATATTTAAAGAGTTTTTAATCTAAAAAACCAAAAAAAAATTAAATCAAATTTGGTTACTCTTAAAGTTATTTTAATAAAATAAAATAAAATAAATTACATAATCACCTTTTTTATATCTAGAAATTTACTATTTTTATTAGATTTTTTATTTGCTTTTATTTCCAAACATACTTTTGTAAAATTTATATATATAGAATATGTAGAACTATTATATAGTTTGTATGATACATAATGCTACAACTATAATAAAAGTAGATTTGCGAAAAAAGTAGAGAATAAGAAAAATTTAAATTCTAATCTATAGTCAATAGTCATCATTTTCATTTTGAGACGAGTTAGAATTTAGAAAGCAATTTTATGTCTATAAAAACAATTTTCTTGATAAAATATTAATGTGTAAAAATATCACAAAAAAAAATTAGACAACTTAGAAATAAAAGAAAAGGGATAATGTCCTGAATATCTATTTTGTTATGACTTTCTAAATCTTGGCGATAGTCTTTTTTGTTCACTTTTTTTTTTATTTCTTTTATGGGGTTATGGAGTTATCTTGGAAAAAATAGAATAAAATATATAAGATAAATAACAGATAATAAAAAAAAAAATTTGGTGCTAATGAATTACAATTTGAAATGGTTTAGAAAAAAATCCTATTAAATTGGTGAAAAATTAGAAAATAGAAGATATGAATAAAATCTGTTGGTCTGTTTGTGTACCTTTTTATATTTTTTATAAAAATTATTACTGAGCTCGTTTTCCTCAATTTTATCTTAAAAATATATTTGTTCATCCATTTTATATTCAATAGTGGTTTCTAAAGGCATATCATGAGCTAGTGTGCAATTAGTACAAATATTTAATCTTCTGATAGTTACATATATTATAATAAAATATGTAATAACAGTCTTCAAATAAAGGAAAGGCAATGAGAGGGGTTGGGACACATGCTCCAAAAAATTCTCGGAACAAAACGTGCTTAAGAAATAGAGCGGAATTATGGAGAAGAATAATGTACGAATGTAATATCTAGATACGCATGTAATTAATGGAAAAAAAACGGTCAAACGACAATTTTATATGAAATGTCCTGTGCTCTTTAAGGATATAAAAGAAGGACTAACAAAATATCTGTAACATCTAGTCTCTTGGTTAATTTTAATGCACATGAGGAGAAACTAATAGAAATTCGGCTTAATCACTTTCATTTTGAATCATTTAGCATAGAAAGAATATTTGAATATGTGGATCGTTTGTATTCCTTTTTCATTCCTTTAAGAATTAAGGGGCATTCACTAAGTTCTATAGACTAGGCATCAGTGCACTTAATCGTTATATTCACAAAGGTGTTGACAACTCGGCTGCACTTTTTTCTGTAGATTATGAATATACACAAATGGTGAATTGTGGCGGGGTATCTTAGACAAGAGTTAGATCTATATTTTGACATATTATTTGTTACGATATAAACTAATTACGATATAATTATACAATTTTACGATATAATTTTATTTAGATATGAACTAACTAGGGTTTGAACCCAAGATCTTTCACTTGAATGATTGGCGTCTTAACCACTACACCATGGGTCAGATAATTTTTTAATATAATGGATAGTTTGTAATTATCTTGTTTTTTTAACTAATTTTTAAAAATACGGGCATTTTATTATTTAAAAACTAAGTAGCCTCAATTAGAACTGGAATAATTCTTTTTTTACCACAATTGTTATATATAAATAAAATTTAATTTTTTGTAATATTTTGGTATCATCTGCGATATACTTCAACTTTTTTATTACTTTTTTTTTTTATTAGTATGTTATTTAAGATGTATGAAATTTTGGATTTGTTTATGTTGTTGTTTACTTTAACTATAGTAAATTTTGTTTTTGCCAAAATAAAGTGGAAATCTGAAAAAAAAATATTATATCTAAGTCATAACTTTATGTTAAAGTTGTTCTTTTACGCTTTTAATGTAATAAAAATGTTTTCTTTTTATTTTTTTATTATTTCAAATTTTTATTGGAGACTTTTATGTATAGAACTAATAATAAACCACCAATCTCAAATAACTTTTACTATATTAAAGTTACGGGTACAATAAATGAATTGTTATATCATAGTTTTTGGGAGTTTTTAAAATTAATCCTGTTGCTAGGAAAATGTTTTTGAAGGATCGAATATCGTAAAATAATTATGCTACTTTTCTATAATTTTACATATGAGGCCCTATTTCACTAACCACTAATCAAATAATAATTTTTTGATAAGTGATTGTTTTTTAACTAAACAAACTTTATTCTTATTTGATTAGTAAAAAGTTTTGGTGTAATAGGACGCAGGTCGATTTAAAATTAAGTTAATAATATTTTAATATCTTAAATGAGTCACTTGGTTAAATTCGTCAAATTCTGTAGAAGTTTTTCGGAAAATTCAGAGATATTTAAGATTCGTAACTAATTTTTGGGAAAATTTTTTTTTAAGATGACTTCGATTAATATTAAAAAATGTTTACATTTATTCATATTACTATTTAATTTTAATATCAAATATCGTTTTTAAACATGGCATAATAAAACAATTATTTTATTAAATATATTGCTTTGATAATTTAGTTTTGATTTTTAATTAATGTTTGAGGTTATTTTATTAAGTACAGTTCGTTTAAAACAAGCGTAACTTGTTAAGACGTAAGTGTATGTATGTGCAATAAAATCTGATCAATGGCGTAGTATTAAAGACGCCTCCTTTCATGTGAAAGGTTTCGGGTTCAAACCCAGGCCAGATCAAAACTACTAAGAAAATATCGTAAAATTGTATAATTATATCGTAAAATAATTTATATCGTAATATGATGTAAGAATTATGAAAAATATATAAATAACTCTTGGTAATGATAACAGATGACGCACCAAACTAACATTTTGTGTATTCATAATTTTAGAAAATGCTACAGGCGAGTAATCAACTGCTTAGTGAATATGACTATTAACAAAACTGAAGTCTAGCCTAAATAGACCCGGTGAATGCCCTATACTCCTTAAAGAAGTGGAAAAGGAATAAAAAAAAGGAAAATGTGTAATAAAGTAGATATTCTTAAATGATTTTCGTATAAGACTCCCTAGTGTGAAATTTTATTAAAAATTTATTAGATATTTTTTTTTATTAAATGAACTAAATTGCAAGAAATAGTGAACTAAATTTTACAGAAATAATAATTATTTGAACTGAATTAATTTCAACTAATAAAAACCTGTAATAAATAATTGACTTTGACTGTAACTTTAAATTAGTTACAATTAAAATAACATTAATTTTAATAAAAGAATTTTTATTAATTAAGTAAAGTTATAAAGTCATTAAAATTACTTAATTAATTTAATAGTATAATTTTTTTTATGTAATAAATATAAAATATTTAATAACTTTATTGTACAAGTTAAAGAAAAGAAAATTTACCATTATAACGATTTTGAAATGTTATATTTGATTATTATTTCTTATGGTCAAAGAAATTCTCGTAAATATTAATTAACTATTTTGTTTCTTAATTAATAAGAAATCCCCAGCTTCATTTAGTGTTCTAGAAAAAATATTAGATTGAAAAAAATTTTAGAAAATTAATTTTGTTTTTTATTCTGAAAATATTGAATGATATCAGTAGAGGTTAGGATGTCCGTCTTTCAAACGAAGGGTCTCGGGTTCAATAAAAAACATACATCTAATAAAAAGAATATTATTGATAATTTATATCATTGTACTAAATTATATCATTATATATAATTTATTTATACCGTCACACCTGAGAAGGAAAGGCTGAATCACTCACTTACCTTATCACATTGTATGTAAGACGGTTCATAAATAAATAAAGAAAATTAAAAGCAGAATGATTGTTCAATGCTTTTCCAAAGTTATGAATTTCATTTGCAACTAATCTTCTCTTTTTTTCTGCGAGTTCCAATCAAATGCTAATGAGACGCTCCTCCACTATTTCCCTGAATGTGACAGGGTCGTAATAATAAAATGATTAGGGTAATATACATACTTTAAAATAAAAACTTAAGTTAACATTTGAAAAAATTTGTACGCTACTTTTGATCAAAAATGGCTAAATTTATATCATTGCGTCTAACATAATTACATAAATCCTGTCCAAATATTATACTAGTAGATATTATAAAACGATTCGTTGGTTCAAAGAAATTTCAGGTGACTAACTGACCATTTAAGAACATACTTCGGTTAATATGTATAAAAATACTTTAAGCTTTTAAATTATACATTGCATAACGAAGCAAAGGCTTATTTGAGGGCTTAAAGAATTTATTAAGGTTGAAACTCATAGAGAGTGTTTAGAGGCCGAACTTTTATTTGAAATGTCCAAGTTTGATTTCCGACAAAAGTAAAAAAAAAACTTTTATCTGGTTTTTGACTGAGCTACTATTCGCCATTGGGTTGAAATTAATACAATAACCAATAATTAGTAATTACTAATTATAATTCTTTGATAAAAAATATATGTATTAATATAAAAAAATTAAATAAATTCAAAATATAAATTAATAATTTAATTTCAATAATATACCTCACAGACATAAAAATATCTTATAATCCAATATAAAATTATTACAATATATAACAAATAAAATTTTATCTATTGAAAATCTAAGACGTTTCTACTACATATTATAAGACTTAGTACTACCTCATATTTAAATTGTATGTGGATTTCATTTAGATCAGTTCCAATAATAGGAATATAATATTTCTCCACAGTTCCAACATGCACATTTGTAGACAGGCTTTAAGCCTATAAAAGTTGAACAGTTAGCGCAAAAAAAAATTAATTTTAGTAGAGTTTAGAGCAGATTCTCCTATTATATCCTACCTTTGACTTTGAACCAAATCTCATGTTTATTCATATTCCTAATTCATATAAGAAAAATATTTTCAATCACGGCGTTAATCTTTCTTTAATGATTTTATTCTTAAACATAATAATTTGAATGAATAATTAAAAAAAAAGCTGTCTTTTTAAAGTTTACCAATTAATGTTACCTCAAATTAAATACAACAATATCTATTAATTTATCTTTTAATTCAATAAAACTTCTATTGTACAATCAATTTACTCTATGGAAATCAAAATATTCATTATTATTGATTTTATTGATGTGCTGTCAACAATAATTAATTTTCTAATGCAGTAATTAAAATCCCAAAAAAAAAAACCAACAAGAGAATTCCATTATAAAAACATTAATTTTTTTGTAACAATTCATGAATCATGTCTTTATAAATTAACAATTTGCAAAAAAAAGAAACGCAACAAATTAGCATCTCAATTGTCAAAAACAATGAGAACTTTTTGAAGTGCTTAAAATGATTCAAGATAAAAAAAAATGAAACAAACTTTTTCTATTATAAAAAATTTTTATCTGCAATAAGTCAATCAAAACTTCTCTTCATTAATCAAATTAGCTGTCAAGTACAATGTCAAAAATTAATTTATAAATAAAATCATATAAGTACCCACTATATACATATATGAGTAATCATTTCAATATTATATGAGTAATCATTTCTATTTTGCATTTATAGAGGATTAAAAAAGAATCAGGGATGAAATTCTCGTATATTGTATACGGTTTAATTGAATCGATTTAATCGTATTAATAGATTTTATAAATTAAATTCAATAGACTTATTTTATTAGGAGTTCTATTAATTTTTTCATTTTTATTTGTTATAGATAATCTCTGGTGTTAGCATTTATATTATCAAATTGTATAAATTATATAAATGTGGTTATCTCATTATAAGTTTTTGTAATTCTATACGGGATTTTAATTTTGAATATTGTTATTATTTTTGAATATTATTTATTGGTTATGATGGGTTTTTGTGTGCGGATTCAATTCATTAATCATAAAATGAATTATTTTCAAAAATATTTTATGTTTTTGAAAAACTAATTATTTAAAAATGAAAATAGGAGTGAAAAATTAAAAAAGTTTTTAGAAAATTATTTAATATTTTTAATTTTTAAATTTTTGAATTATATGCAATAAATATCTTTTGATTGAATATAATTTGAGGGAAAAGTCTGCAGATTTTCAATTATTTAAATAATTATATATTTTTAACCACATTTTGAATAATGGTTTTTTTGTTATTAAATATTATTCGTTTTATATCTAATTACCAATAGATTTAATAAATATATGGGCGGCATAATTATCTAATTTTATAAGTGTTGATTTGTTTACACTGTTAGCACAAATACATATTGGTAATTATTTATTTAGTAATTGAAGTATCATTTATATTAAGAATTTATTAACTTGTAAATGAAAAAAGAAAGGTTTTATATAAACTCTCAAAGATTATATTTATATTGATACAAAGGGTAGAGTAATAGTTTACTAAATGAAGGTAATCCGGTAATCAATATTAAACTCTATATAATATTACAAATTTTGATAGTGTTGCCATAGTTAGGATAACATTATACTCTACCAAAATGTCAAAAGAAAGGAAGTTTTATTTTGGAAAATTTTAATAAATAAATAAAATTATATTAAATAACTTCTCAAATATAAATAATTTAATTAAATGAAATATTATTAAAATAATGTTCCATTAAAACATAAAATGGAATTAGAAATAAGAAATAAAATAAGTCTAACCTTCTAAGTATAATAAGCGTAGCTAAAAATTTGAAATGTTACTTCAAAATTCGAACATATGGAAAACAATACAAATACACACAATGAAAGTAACAACAAACTTTTAAAGCAGTCTTGACGCATAACTTAATCAACCTTTAATTTCTACGCTACTTTGACAGCTAATTGTTTATTAGGTTTGACATTGGAGAATATAGAAATAAAAAAATTAAAAATTAAATTTATTTATCATTTATAAAATTCAGAAATCTAAAATAAAATAAAAATTTTTACTTTATTTTTAGTTCACTGATTGAAATATTAAGTATGTTTACATTAAACAGTGTCACTTAAACGCTTTCAAAGTTCCGCATTGTCCTTGAAAAATTCGATAGCTATGTTTTTTGACATTTTGTAACTTTGATTCTGCGTCGTTGCTACGGTCATTGTGCTCAAAGCCTAATACTATGATTTTGAGAAACATATATTTCTATATTGATAGTTTGTAAAACATATAATAGAGTAGTTCCACGAGCTGTCAATGTTTTTTTTGTGTAAGACAAAAGTACGATTTTATTTAAATTTACTCAAATTTGGTATGATTTTAGCCGAACACAACAAAAACATATAATTGATATGTCATTTTATAAAACGTCAAAATTTGAAACTCCTCTATTGACCTCATCCTCTAACTCGTTTTTTGTAACTCTGAGCGCTCAGAGCTTGTGGTTCGAGTTTTTTTTAAATCAGACCGCGCTCAGAACGGCTGAGCAAAATAAAATACAAAGACATTTTGACGTTTGTTTTTTTATTTTTACTTGTAAAATAAAAGTTAAAATGTTTTGTTTATTTTAAATTATCTTTTTTTAATAGGTGAAGATATATTGAAATCATACTAAATTAATTTATAGTATCTATGAAATTCTTTAATTTGAATTAAATAAATTTTTAACTAAAGACAAACTTAGTCTTACAAACTAATAACTATTTACTAAATTCTATCTTAAAATTTATTTTAAAATAAATAATACCAAAAGAATTTATTTTAATGAGAAGAATTATGAGCTTATAAATAGGAAAAAATGTCCAAATACTTTTTATTTCATTTTCACATCTTTTTCAAAAGAAATTCATTAGAAAGTTTTCAAGCAGACTTTTTTCTTAGAAATATTTTTTTTCCTGTACCACAAGAAAAATAAAGGAAGGAAGTAATAAGAAAAGTTCTAACTAATGTTAATAAAAGAAAAAAAGTCCCTCGGAAAAAAAAAATATAATGTAAGAGTCGTTAATTTTTTCCTTGATTTTGAAATTCAGAAAGGAAACAGAAAAAAAAAAATTAGAGAATAAAATCAAAATATTAATGAAAAAACCTTTAAAGATGGTGAGAAAATTAAGAAAAAAATGGAAAATAAGTTTCATTAAAATTATATATACCCTATTATATTTATATTAAAAAATCATTAAAACAGAAAATATAGTTTTAAATTAGTTTTTAAATTTTTGTTTTTTTTTTGTTTTTCGTAATTAAATTAGCTGTTAATGAATTTTCTATGTTATTTAAATTTAATTCAATAATATAAATTGTAATTAACAGGTTTCTACAATTAAAAATTGCAACTTGTGAAAATGAACTGGTTGGTAATTATAAAATATTAAAATTTTTGTTAAAGTTATTATGTAAACTTTATTGTATAAAAGATATAAGAGTCCCACAGTTTATAAGGAAAATATTGTATATCCATTTTAAAGTTAATTAATTTTGATTCTTCTCTTATTTAATTAAGTCCAAGAACTTAAATTTGCTAGGACTTTGCGTTATATTCAAACAAAAGTTGAATTATAAGTGCTGCAATAGTCTGTTTTAATTCTCTTAAGCATTAGTCTAGTTCAGTGATTTTTAACCCGAGTTTCGCAGAAAAATTCTGCTTCGCAAACTGGTTTAAGGTGCTTCGCTAAGCGTCATATTACATATAATATATTAATTTTTAGATTTATAGGCTTATAGACTTAGAATAGGAAATGCAGGTAGCAATTTCGCGAATAAGGCCTAATATTTGCGAAATATGTAATACGATAAAATATCTTCGTTTGGCGATCAAATAGCGCATTAAATTTGTAGGTATGAGATACAAATAATATATTATATAACAAGTTGTTATTACAAGTCATTGATGTTTTTATTATCTAACAATTTAATTGATTAAATAAATTAAAAATTTGAATATATTCAAGTCAATATTAATTAGTTCTTGTAATTAAATGTCCTCTGTTACCCCTCACAGGTTAAGAACCACTGGTCTGGATGCCATAAATTAATGAAAATGCTTTTATAAAATAAGCTTTTTCCCTTCTTTTAAGTAAAGAAGAACCTAAATTTTATATATTTCAACTAAATTTAACTGTTAAGTGCTCATAACCATTTAGAAATTTTTTTTCAGCACCTAAAAATATGCAATTAAAAAAATATAATATGATTAAGTTGTACTAGGATTTTTTCAAAAATTTATGAATTTTTTTTTTAAATTCAATTTTGAAAAAATTTACTAGCACTAAATTAATACAAATATAGTTTCAAGGAATTAAAATATACATATATACATATATAACAAATATACATATATGTATATATTAACATCCATGAATGTAATATGTATGTTATATAAATTTTCAAAAAAAAACATAAACTTTTAAAAGTGGTACTTGTTTTTTTAGAAAATATGGAAATTAAATTTAAGAAAATTTACAACAATTGCATATGAAAAGCTTTTTTTTATTTTAAGGACAAATTGCATATTGCAGCAATGCCATAACTTTAATACTTTTTGAAAAACTGTACAAAACAATCAAAACAAATCTTAAAATAAAGTTTATATGTGTGCAAGAGTATTTTCTCATGGATTAAAATTAAAAAAAAAAAAAAAAAAAAAAAAAAATAGTTTGAAAATACTGGACAAGATGTGATATTTATGATATGGATATGTTTCTGCCCATATTATTTTTAATTTTAAATTTTATATGGCATTGACATCTTAGCTATTTTTTTTTTTTTTGAAATTTCTATATATTGTTTTTGTTTTAATTTTTTTTTTAATGTTGTTAACTGTCACAGGCAATGATTTTTATTTCAATATTAATGGATTTATAAAATTTTGTCAAGTTTTTTTTGGTTATTTTTTTTTTCACTTTAATGTCATTTGAACAAAATATATATATGTATGTATATATACATATATATGTATAAATATTTATTTAAGGAATTAATAATGGTATATAGAATGGTCAAACTAATTCAAGTATACCATAAAATAAAATAATTTGTTAAAAAAACCAAAAAAATTGTAATGGGTGAATATGCAAATAATGGAGAAATTTGCATATTTAAAACTTTTCTAAGCAAATATAAAATTTGTATAGTAAAACTTTTTTTGTGGATTATGTTTTAATTAAAGTTTTTTTTTTTTTTTTTTTTTTTAATATGGTTTCTGTGATGATCCTATAATATGTAAATTTGAATTTGTATGTTTTTGAAGATACATGAAGAAGATGGATCTATTACTAAGATTTATGATGAAAGTAATATTACTTGGATCTGTTTTAAAAGAAACCAAAAAAATAAAAACCAATACTTTTAAGATTTTTGGAAAATTTTGTATTCTTTCAAAAATCAATTTCTATTTAAAAGTTTGATAAGAGTATTAAGAAACCTGATTATTGGTATAAATTCTAATATATGAAAATGATGTCAAATTAAAATTTAATTTTATTAGTATTATAGATATTAATATATAAAATCAATATTATGTACAGAGTGTTCCGAAAATAAGTTTTATAAGATAAAAGAAGATGATTCAGTTTTTTGAGAGCATGCGATGATTGAGAATATAATTTTTCGCTCTTTTATCGCTTTTCTGTGTGGTCACAAGCTTGAAACCTATAATGACCAATGGCTTTTCGGTTTCAAACCCCGGTCAGATCATACCTAATAAAAAAATATCGTAAAATTGTATAATTATATAGAAATAGTTTATATCGTAGTAAAAAAAAAGATTTAATAAAAATATATAAATAACCGTTGTATAAAATAATAGATTGCACACAAAATTGACATTTGTGTATTCATAATCTTATACAATAGCTGGAGCCGAGTAATTAACGGCTTAATGAATATAACGATTAAAGAAACTGAAGCCTAGTTTTAAAAGTTTTGGTAAATGCCCTAGACTCCTTGCAGAAGTGGAAAAAAAACAAAAAAACAAAAAGTTTTAAGAAGGATTTTAAAAAAACTACCTAGCAAAAAAACGCTTACCCTTATAGGTTGTCATACGGCAGGTGGACGAGGTATAGAAACTAATTAAACTAGTTTATTCAATTGCAGTCTACAAAATTTGAGTGTAAAAACAAAAATGGTTTTTGAATTTTTTCCTTTATAAAAATAAATAAATAACTTTTCAAAATCACAAAAAGTTTTATTTGCTACAACTATTAGGCGTAGTATGACGTCAGCTATTCAATCGAACGGTCTCAGGTTCATAGCGCGTTCGGATCATATTTAATGAAAAAAATATAACTTATATCATAATAGGTTATAGTCTAAAATAAAATAAAATACCTGCCGCAACTGAAAAATAAAGGTTAAATCATTCACATACAATATGTAACAGGGAGTAGAGGATATTAAATAAATAAATCGTATTTTTGAATTAAGTAAATGTTATTATATACTCAATTAAAAAAAAACATGAAGAAACCGAGAATAAATTAAACTAATAAAATTATCACCCTGTATATTTATTTAATATTGAAAAATTTTAGAATATTTGTGCATTTTATTAAACTTACTTAATAGTTATTCTTTGTATGATTTTTATGTATTTAAAACGAATATATTAATATTATTTACAGAATTTTGTAATTGTTTCATATTTTTGAATTTTCTTAACTAAGTATAACAGATTAAAATTCTATAATTTTATGACATTTGTAATTAAATTTATTTTTTGAAGAAAATATGAATTTATTATATAAGTTTCTATAGAATAATAATATAGTCTTCTGTCATTGTCATTGTTTAATTAATACTTATAAGCTCTTAATTGAATTATTAAGAATTATTTTATATTTTTGTGAAATATATATAACACGTGTAATTTTTTGAGAATAAATAACATTTTTCTATAAAGAAAATTTTGTTATAAATCCGTTTGTTACTAAATTTAAATTAATTTGAATAGAGAAATCTGATTTACTTAAGATTCCTTCTAAAATTATCTTCCTTCCTTTAGAAATAATTAAAATTTGTTGAGGATGTAAGTTTATTTTTAATAATTATAACGCTTTTCAATGGATACAATTCTATTTTGTTAATATTGGAATAATTTTTGTGCTTGAGTTATATGTCATTCTATATCTGTGAGTTATATTATTCAATTGAATAATTTGTTTATATTATTATATTAATGCATTTTTTATTAAAGATATATAAAAATTAATTATATAGTAATTGATTAAGCCATTAATTTTAATCCAGTGGTAAATGGTAGCTGAGTTGAGTCGAAAACAAGATATCAGTTTTTTTACTTTTACTTGGATTCGACCACTGGCCTCTGTCATGAAAGATCGGCACTCTAACCACTGTTCCAACCAGCCATTTTAATATATCTAATGGGTTTTAATGCCAAATTTATTGGTTTCTTGTTCCCTCGTTTTTCTTTTTTTTTTTTAAGTGGAAATTTTAACCCCGTAAGGCCGTATGCGACAATTTCGACCCCCACAGAGCCTTATGAATTTCATTCTAGTTTAACTCCTAAAAATTTGATTGTGATCTGTTGTGGTCACCTTCCCTAAAGTACAATCAAAAGTTTTTTTTAAAAAAATATCGTGATAATTGAATAATAAAAGAAACTAGCTAATTTGTATTAAATGAATTAATTTTTAATATTATTTATATAAAATATCACGTGTAAACAAATAATAATTCATTGTTTGATTTCATTAGTTTATTTTTAACATATTATTTAATGGTAATTTTTCAAAACAACGTGCTTATTTATTTAAATATTCAAAAATATACAAAAGTTTTTATTTTATAAATTATAGACTGAGATAAAGTAAATAAAAGTAATTATAAAAACATTATTTCATTCTGTTTTTTTGTAGTTATTGTATAATATTATATTGTGACTTAAAATCATCAATTGTATTATATTCCAGTAGAAGTGAATAGGTATTATTTCTTTAACTTTTGAATAGACTAATAGATTAATAATCATAAAACTGGAATATTAATAATAATTTTCTAAATCAATCATAATATCAAATTAAATTTTTATATATAAAAATCAGATTACAATTTAAAGAAAATCAGATTTTAATTTTTTTTCGAAAAAAAGTCCCAGACTTATTTATATAATTATATATTATATATATAAATATATTTGTCTACAATGAGGTGTAACAAACGCATTCAATTAAATGTGTTTTGTTGGATGTGTTCAATTATAAAAAAATAAAATATTAATGTTTTGTTGGATGTGTTTTATTTTAGAAAATAAAATATCATAAATTATCATAAGCAGGCCAAAAAATATTTTATTTAATTTTTATAAAAAAAAAAAAAAATTTAAAATAAAAAAAAAAGTTTTTTTTGATTGTAAATTAATTTAAATGTCTATGAATTAGTTCATTTCAGTTTTAAAAATCACAGAAGATTTTCGGGAAATTTTAAATAAATAGTAAAACATTTTGGTATTAAAAATCGAGACTATGCTTCACAGGATAAGTTGTGTAGTAAGTCTTCATTACTTTCAGTGGAAATCTGAATTGAAGGTAATGGCACAATGTACGCTTTGGTAATAAAAGCAATTTCAAATGTTCCTTGAAACGTACTCTACAAAATTTACTTTTTTAGCTTTATTTCAATTTTAGAATTAAATAAAAATATTTTTTATATTTTTGTTTTAAGGTTTTGAAATCAATCCCTTTAAATTATTTTTTCTGTATAAGAATATATATATATATATATATATATTTTTTTTTTTAAACAAAAAATAATTTAAAATAGTGGAACTGCAGTAGTGCTTTCCCAAACTCCCCGCTAAACAAATTATAGAAACTCGGATTGTGATTTGTGAAAACGACTCGCATGTTTTAATAATTATAATTATGGAGAAGAAAACTGTCGTACGACAAGGGCAAAATTGTTTTCTGTTAAAAAATTATATTAAATTTTACTTTGATGAAATAGATTTCATGATATTTGTATATGAAAATACGAATTTATTTTATAAAAATGAATTTAATTGCATTTAAAAAAAAATTAAAAAAAAATGCTGCTTTGGATTTAGTTGGTTGAACACAATCTACGCCTTTATGTTTAAAATGTAAGAAGCCCAAACACCATAAAAACAAAGTTTTAAAAAATATCAGACAAAATTATATACAAAAAATTCCCTTTTTCTTTACTTCATTATTTTAAAAAGTACAAAATATTCATTATTCAGAAATTTCAAGAACTAATGTTTTTCAAAATAAAATCTAATTTAATATATTAATGAATTCCGTCATTCTATGGCGGGCAAACAGCTAGTTATATATAATTATAAATCAAAAAAAAATTAAACTTAAAACAAGTTGACAAGTTATTAAATTATACATAAATCGTGATAATAAATTTAATAAAAATATACTAATTAATTTAAAAACAATGGTTTTTTAAAAATTAGTTACTTCGGGCTAATAAAACTTTGAGATCTTATCACATTTACTTTAATAATTTGGAGATTAATTCTGCGTCTCATTGTAATGAAATATTTTTGACTGACACTTAGTGACGTCACAAAAGTTTAGAGGGACGACTTTCGCGAGAAATGTCATTTAAAGGTCAAAAAATTTTTTTGAAAGTATTCCTATAAAAATTTGCAGTATTTTACTTAAAGAGTGTAGTTGAACATTAAAATCAAATATGCGTTATTTTCCAAATGAGCCAAGGTTGAACATCGGTGAATCATTTTGAACTTCCAATTAAAAATTAACTTTGTATTCGCTGACGACTGAAACTTAAGTAGACTATGAAATTTAAGACACTTAAGTGATGATTACCAATCACACATCTAATCATACATCGGATCACCAAACCCAAATTTTCTTTTGTTTAATGTTATAAATGTGCTACTCAACCTGTTAATTTTATTTAAAGTTTCTACTACAATACAATTGTTAAATCTGTCTAACTATATTGCTAACAATAAATCTTATCAACGCAGGGGTCCGCATTTTATTCGACATATTACAAAATTTTATTTAAAAGAATAAAATTAACAATATTTGTTAAATTGACAATGATATGAAATCATTGAATTCGTACAATGGAAGTTAAAAAAGTTAAAAGGAAGCCCTAAAGAACCCAAAAAGTTTTTTTTTTCATATTTATATGTATGTGTATATCAATTACAGTAAGAAAAATATCAATATTTGACGTTAATTAAATCAATATTTAATTTCAATTTTCAATCGTAAATTATTTTCTTTCCTTTAAGAGTTTTGACTTTTGTTCTTTACAACTACAAATATACACGCAAGTACTATTGTCAAAATGTCAAAGTTTTGTTAAGCATATTTCTTTGGAACAGGGTGCTTAATAGGCTTAAATAATAGTTAGTTTTTTTTTAAAATTCGTAATTTTTTATTTATTTTGAAATTTTGAAATAAATTACTGCGATGTTCAGGACAGATTCTTGTAATACAAAGAATTCTTTAAATTACAATAAATACAATTAAATTTTTTTTTAAACTCTTAATTATTATAGCAGGTGTGACAGTCCAGTTATCAGTTAGCCGATAAAGTGACAGTCCAATAATACCAAACAAAACATGGCGGTTTACTGTCAGTTGTCTTACTTAAGGATTTCATATATTGGATATGTATTTAATGTACTTGAACAAAATTGTTTTCAGTTGTCAGTTTTAAAGTGTTGCCAGTAGCTGTCAGTTAAAAAGAATAAAAAACTAAAATCATAAAATTGAAAAGACAAAAGCTGATAGTTTTTCGTATATATATATGAATGCTTGACTGACAGTTAAAAAAAATGTGTCAGTCGCGCACTTGACTGATGAACTGATAGTGTTCCCATAGAAAAATTTTCATTCTTAATTTGTTTCAAATATCATATAATAATTTTTGACATTTAATTTATAAAAAAAATATTGCTCTTAATCAAAAAATATCAAAAATGAATCTACAATAAATGCAGCCCTGTTGCGGCCATTACACAGCCGTTAAAAAAGTTGTTTAACTTTTAACTTTTTCTAATTAATAAAAATATATTATCAAAATAAAAAATTAGTAAAATTATTAATTTTTTTTCTATCTAAAGTTAAATAATATCAAACCTTTATTTAAAATTATTGCTCTTCAATAAAATTTAAATTATTGAATATTTTTTAATTCATCAAATTTGTAAACAAAACAATGTCAAAAACGCTGTCATGTACATTTCATTGTAGACAATCCTTTGTTGTAATGAAAGCGAAACTGGAGCGTCATTGTAGATAGGCTATAATAAGTTTTTTAAACTTAAATATTTTTTTCCTAAATTTTATTTAATTACTTGGAAAATACTAGATCATAACTTCTTTAAAAAGTCTTAAACAAAATGATTGAGTATAAAAGTAATGAAAAAGCGTAAAGCTAAAAAATCATTTCAAACAAATATGTAATTCCATAAGCAGACATTAACAACGATATTATTACTATATTGTACATATTTTGTGTATTTTGTATATATGCATATATACTCGTAGATCTATGCTTATTTATTACAGACGTCTAATATATATATATATTACGATAAAAATTATTACTTTCTAAATTGTCGGTTTGTATATTAATGATATAAAATATTTCATAAAAGTACCGCTAATACTTTTTTAACTCCCATATATACCTATCGTATTAAATATTAGGTATTTTTTATTTAGTTTCATTTTACGGTATAACCGCAGATATTATATTTTATAATAGGACACTTTATTTATATACCTACATCTGTTATAAATATATATTATACATTTATGATTATTATTATTATTATTATTAATATTAGTTTACGTAGAAACCATACGTAAAATCCTATAAAATATTATACAAAAAAAAAAGTTTATCATAAAATTTAAGAATCTAATATTACGTTTAGATTACAAAAAATATAAAAAAAAAAAAAACTTCAAACTTCCTATCTTACATGTCTTTTCTGAAGCGTACAAAAAAAAAAGACTAAAACATGTGTACGAGTATAAATAATGCTTTAGTCATATAAGACTGTTATTCTACTTATTTTTTAGTTCAGGATTCAGGTATCCTTATGAGATAAATTTGATAGCATACTTTTAGGGTGAATTCAAATAAAAACTTCGAAATATTTTAAGGATTTCATCAAAATTAACTCTTTAAAGTTAAGTTAAATAATTATAATGTAGAAGAAAAAAGCATTATCTTACGAAGGTTCCGTGGCATTGTGTTTGAATACCTGACGTATCAACCGAAGAAATGCTGGTTGAATCCACATATCGTAAGTTTGTTTTGAAGAAGATTATGCAAAAAAAGTAATTTTCATTACATTGCGACCTTATGATCAAAAATAATCATTGTTTGTGATTAGTGAAATATGTTTTCCGGGAATTCAGCCCTAGATGTTGAAACGGCTTTTGACTCCAGTTTAAAATTAATGAAGTGCAAATCTATCGTAAGATTAATAAGTGCTGAAGTCCCTTAGGGCTCATATATAAGTTCAATTTAATTCAATTACTCCTGCTTAGCCAGTAAATTAAGAGCTAGCAATATTTTAATACTGACGCGGTAATATTTAATACTTATAAAGAACCTACTCCATATATTATGATCTCGAAGAAGGTTATAAAGTTATTAAGAATTATTCTCATACGTGGAATATAAAAATTTACGTATTAAAAACTTAGGCCTACTAATAAAAGATACGCAGGCCGCAATATTTAATACTTGATAATTTTGAAATTACCTGGGATGACTCCTTAAAGTATTTAGAGCTTCAATTGAATCACGTGTTAAAAACTTGGGTCTACTAATAAAGGAGGCCATCGTCTGCAATATTTAATACTTGATAATCTTGAA
Source organism: Dolichopus griseipennis (assembly GCA_963082915.1). Classification (NCBI taxonomy): domain Eukaryota; kingdom Metazoa; phylum Arthropoda; class Insecta; order Diptera; family Dolichopodidae; genus Dolichopus; species Dolichopus griseipennis. Next base: position 70,505,533 of record OY720441.1, on the reverse strand, counting down.
ACTGTCTGGTAGAAGTCATTAAAGTATTTAGGACTTCAATTGGGTAAAAAACACTACGTAAATTACGTAAATAAAAAATTCCACTTCGTCATTAAAACTTTATATCCTTTAATAAACTGGAAATCACTCCTGTGAAAAGACAACAAAATATTACTTTACAAATCAGCTTTCCGAAGCTTGTGGTGGAAATCTTAAAAAAAATCTACTTGAAGGTTATCCTAACAATGATAATGTCTTTCAAAAATGTTAAAAAAATATTATTAAAATTTGTATGGCCTACATGGCGTAAGTTGTCAGTTTTGAAATTTCCGGTTAGTAAGAAACTCCTATTTGTAAAAAACTCATAGACTCGAAAAATCTATTTTTCAATCCTGAAAATGTCTTCGTCTTTAAAATTACTTTGAAATATAATATTAAACTATAAAATTGAAATTTTGTACCAATAATACGAATCACCCTATACTAATTGTTTTCCCTTATCACTTATTTTAAGAAAAACAATAATTTTCTTTTTTTTTAATTTTTAAACCATTTTGTAAAACACCTGTATGTATCAACAATCAAGAAAAATATGTACACCCACATTAACATTTTTTTATAAATTTTATATTATCGTCATTTAGAAAAAAAAATCCGTGTGAACCCATATAATAGGAGTACCTCTACATATATCTACATATATCTATATATTATATATATATATATTTGACATGAACAACCTTGACTTCAGGAATCAATTGAATAAAAAAAGTATACTTTTTTTTTTTATTATATTTGTATTTGGTTTTGGTTATTCTCGTATTTATTTTTGTATAAGTGTGTATGTATAAAATGTAAGTCGATTAACAAAAGGTCCTTTCGATTATTTCTTCGCATTTTTTTTTCTTTTTTTTTTCAATTCAATCATTAAATCAAAATACACTTTATACCGTCTTATAACTTACTATTGTGTGTTTTAGTTTGGTGTATTTGTGTACTTATAGAATGTTAAACTTGAATTGTATATTTGTATAATATAACTTTAAATATAAGATATTTATTTATTTTTCATTCAATTGAAATAAAATTTAGTGTTTAGTTTTTACAAAAAAATCTGCCGCGGATTGAGAGCGTTTATATCTTCTATTTGACGCTTATCTCTTAACAAGGTATTTTGTATGCAGTCAGAGTCTCCATATTGGAAGTATTTATATTTTTACTAAATAATGGTATCGCTCTAAGTAATGTCATCTAAATTTACACTAATTCTACATATATTTCCAATTGTAATTCAGAGAGTATCAATTTTAATTTCGAAAAGCGTCAATTGTAATTCAAAATCATCAATTGTCTTTAAGAAAGCGTAATTCAGAAAGGATCAATTAAAATCTGGATTGCATATAGCGTGCGGCTATACAAATCGATAGATTTAATAAAATTTATCCTCTCTGAATTAAAATGGACTAAATCTGAACTAAAAGTCGTATTTTCTGAATTAAAATAAATTAATCTGAATTGAAATTGATGCTTTCTGAATTAGAATTGACTAATTTGAATTCGAACTTTAGCTTTCTGAATTAAAATTGACTAATCTGAATGAAAATTAATGTTTTCTTAATTGAAATTGACTAATCTGAATTTGGACTCTAGCTTTCTGAATTAAAATTAATTAATCTGAATTAAAACTGACTGATTTAAATTTCAATTTATATTTCCTGAATTAAAATTGATACTTTCGGTATTATAATTGACACATCTGAATTACAATTAATATATTCTGAATTAAAATTGACTAATCTGAATTACAATTGATATTTTCTGAAGCACACTTAAAAAAGATGCACAAAAGTTATTTTGCGCTACATTAATTTGGTTCTTTATACATTTCTGTCATTGTCATTTTTCAGGATTCCTCAGGACTCCTAACATTAATAATATCTAAATTTTTGTAACTAGTTGATTATAGCTTGTGTTTTATGATTTTAGAAGTCAAATTCTTTTATGTAAAAACTTAGAACGATTTTGAAAGAGATTTAAGAATTTTTTTTTGCAATTAAGTCTTAAAAAGCCGTTTACAGTGTGTTGACAGTTAACTGTTACTTGCAAACAGTGATATCAAATCTGAAAAATATTTTTAAACTTTGAACTTAATCTTTTTCATTAATTCTTCCCACCGCAAATTTTCAAGTTTTTTCCAATTTCTTGGGTTAAACTTTTTTTCAACATATACATATATTTGATATGCATATATATTTTTTTTTAATCACAGGATCTCAGCATGTATTATGATATAGTTTTAATATGAACATATGTACGTACAATTATATACAATATATGTATGTATGTATATATATATTAAGGAAAGTACCTATATATCTTTAAATCTCTAAGGTATATTAATGATATCTAGATTACGTTTAGTTGTCTAATATTCCTTTACGACTCTATTTTCTTGGGGTATTGTAAAAAAAAAATATAGAAAATAAAAAAGTCAAAAAATCAAAAAAAAAAAAAAATTGGAAAGAAAAGGAAGAGTGAAAAGAAAATTAAAAAGAAAAACAAAACATAAAAAAAATAAAGAAGTAAAAAAAAGCAAGGAAAAAAAAAATAAAACCTTCCGTATTTTTATGACATTAATTTAAAGGTGTCAGTTCCATCCGTATCACGACAAAAATAAAAATGTATTATATGAAAGTTTTCATATTTGTTTTGGTTTTTTTTTATATTTGTTTTTTTTTAGACCCCTAAAGTTTTTTTTCTTTTATTTGTTTTTTATCACTCATGCCGTCCTCCGTCATCCTTCCCCCAACGTGTAAATAAAAGTTATTGAAAGTTGGAAGAACGGTGTAATCTTGAAAAAGAAAAATCTTAAATAACAAAATTCTCTTTGGTGGTAACATATTATTTTATGAAAAACTCCTAAGAGGCGTTTTCGAGTTAGATCAATAATTTGTTTAGCAGGGAATTTGGGGTGGCAGCCCTATTATTTGAAATACTATGTTTTTTTTTTTTTTTTTTTTTTTTACACGCTAGTCAAACTCTAGGAAAACAAATTCCTTTATAAATAGGTAAAAAATGATATGTAAGCTTGGTTATAGGGCTAAGGAGGCCGAAGAAAAATAGGATAGAAGAGGAGAGTTGGATGGTAGATTAGAAACGAACTTATTTAAGTTCTTTTTAAAACGTTGCAAATTGTATAAAGGTCTATTCCTATCAGAGGGAAACACATTGGATGGAAGCATGCTCCATATTCTACACACAATAAATGAATTTCCATAACCAGTTTTGAGCCACCTAGAGATTTTCACTGTGTAAAAGTGAGCACTTGGGCCTCCCTGGTGTTGCGTTGAAATTGTTTAAAGGGAGGCATTATTGATTTTAATTCAATAGAGCAAGTGTCAATACCTACAAGATATCTATAAAAGAGAGTTAAAGCTTCAATATTACGACGAGGGCTAAGAGGAGTGAAAGTAACCTGGACGGAAGGATCACCAATTCGGCGTAAGGCGCGATTTAGGATTTTGTCCAGGTAATTTAGTGAAGTTTGAGGAGCGCCAGCCCAAATGTGAGAGTTATACTCCATCTTAGGTCGTATGTAGGCTTTATAGATATTGGACAGATCTCTGGTAGAAAAATACGCTTTACAATAAAAGAGAAAACCCAAACATTTGGCAGCGTTATTAGCTACATCAAAAATATGTTCATTCCATAACATTTTTTGGTTTAGCTGCATACCTAGCATGCTTAAACTTTCAGACCGCTGTATGACTTCTCCCTGGAATCTCAGATGTTGCTGATATATTATGTATATAAACTATGTAAGAGTATTTGGAATTTATATTTGGAGGAAGGAAATTGAATTCATCAGATTCAATGTTAAATACGCTTTTTTATGAATAACTGTTGGGTGGCACAGTAGTTAGAGTGTAGACCTTTCATGCGAAAATCCGGATTCGATTCCCAGTGACATTGAAAAAAAACTTTTATCTGTTTTTTGGCTCCACTCAGCTACCATTTGTTATTAGGTTTAAATTAATGGCTTAATCAATAATTACATATCTTTAATGAACAATATTTTAAAACCAAAATACAAAGGAATAATTTAATTGAATAATATAACTCACAGATGTAGAATACCATATACCTCAAGATTATGACTTTCAAGATTTTTACGTTTAAAATTTTAGATTCCAAGATATCGATAGTATCTTTCGCACATTACAACCAAAGTTTTTAAATTTTTTTTTGCGTTTGCTTTGTTTGTTTGTTTGTGTGCGTACTTTTTGTTTTGGATTTAGTTATACTTTGCATGTATTTGTGTAAGCTTATACAATAAATATAGATATATATTTAAAAATAAATTTATTTAACTTATTCTTGTATTTTAGTTGTTCTTTACATTAAGTATAATGTAATGTGGTTGGTTATACATTTGAATACATATATATGTATATATATATTTATAATTTTCATACATACATTGTTGAACTTTCTTTGCAATATAACCATTCAATTTACGGATTTTGGGAACAGTTTACTTTTATTATCTTTCACGATCTTAAAAATAACAAAAAAAAAAACAAATAAAAAACTGAACCTAACAACAATATTATAAATATGGTTAATTTAAGATTGATTTGGATCGACACAAGTTAAAAAACAAAACTTAACCACATCACCCATTTTTCTTAGGAAAATTAAAGTGTGTGTAAATAATATGTATGTAAAACCAAAACTTACAAATTTGAAGTTAAATTATTTAGTAAAGTGTTTGTTTAATATAAATATATATTGTTACACATACCTATATTATATGTATATAAAAGGTATTAAAGGTAAAAAAAATGATTAAGATAGTAAAGTATAGAGGTTGAAAACACAAAATAATGATTTCCTTTCATATTTACATTGGTAAAAAGAGTAAGAAAATCTGAAAAAAAAATTAATTAAGGGGTCAAGAAAATTTTATAATATAAAAGTTGAATTTATTTTGAGAACGGATTTTTACCAATCATCATGAGTGATTTGAAGTTTTTATAAATAAAACTTTCAATTCCAATAAGCTAAATAATTATCCAAGAAAACTATTCAAATAAAGGTTTAAGAATTTTAATAAAATTTTTCTACATACATAAGCTTACTAACACTGATAAAGGTTTCTTTCTATTCGTTTAAACTAAATAAAATTAAGATTAAGCAGTAAATTTTAAGTTTAAATCCCAGTGAAAGTGAAACATTTATTTGGTTCTCGATTTGAATCAGCTTCTATTCGCCAATATAAATTAATGGCTTAATCAATAATTAATAATTATATATCTTTAATAAAAATTAAATTAACAAATTAATACAAAAAAATACAAAATATGAACAACTAATTTAATTGAATAATATAAACTCACAGATACAAAAAAAACTTACAATTCAAATATAAAACTATTAAAATATATATAATATAACAAATAGAATTCTATTTATTGAAAATCTAAGACTTTTCAACATGTTATTAGAGTCAGTACTATCTTTTGTATTAATATTGTATGTAGAATTTATTAATATCATTTTTAATTATAAGAGCATTATATGTAGAGTGCCTTATCTACTGTTTCAACATGTAAATATGGTATAGAAATGCTTGTTAGCATAACATGTTGACAGTTGACACTTATAGAAAGAAAAATTAAGTTGACAAATTACCCGATTTAAAAAAATTTACAAAATAATTTGTTTATTAACCCAATAATATTTTATAATCTATTTTATTGATGTATCATCTTTTGACATTTAAATACGAATGCATTTCCAGATTAATAACAATTGATTATTATCGATTATTAGCAGAATAAATTATTTGATAGTATTTTTGTATCGATTAATTTATTAATCGATTAGATACTATTTTTAGTAAACCAATAAATTTAGATGGTCGTGACATAGAATATACAACTAACTTCTGTTATTTGTGTAGTATCATCACACCAACAGACGGAACCAATGAAGATGTACAAAACAGAATTGATAAAGCCCGAACAGAATTCGGAAGAATTCGCGCCATATGGGATAATTCGCAAATATCAAGACGAACAACGCTAATGATATTCAAATCTTTAAAAATAGCCTTTCAGAAGCTTAAAGTTAATGTTCTTAAATTTTTTTTTTTTTTTGTATGGAAATATAAGATTCCAAATATAAAGCATCTTCAAAAATCCATTACATTGTCACATTATAATTGATATGTGTTAACGGTACTTAGAAAATATTACTACCAAATTTTTTTGATAAAATTTCATACAACAGTATTATTATTATTTTTAGTTTAAATTTTACTATTACTGTTAGTTTTAAACATTTATACAAAGATTTTTACAAAGTTCCTTTAGGGCCTTTCAATGTTAACTAAACACACCAACTTTGTTTTTCTCAGATGTCCATTACTATAATTAAATTTCACTGGGGTTAGTCCAAAAAACAAGGTCAATTTCAAAAATTAAAAAGTTGTAAGTAAAATATCTCAAAAGTGTAAAGTCAACAATTGGAAACATTATTAAAAACAAAAATAAGAAAAAAAAGTCAAATTGAGAAAAGGATGTCATTTGTCGTCCATTTTATTTGAAGGTTAATTTTATTGCTTGCATAGCATAGAAAAAGAAACCAAGTCAATACTTAAATAAGTTTTATTTAAATTATTTCTTTTAAATTTTACTTCTTCTTCTTCTTTTTCTATAGCTTTACAGTCCTTGATGAACCTGAGCTTCCGCTATAATTCTCTTCCATACATCCCGATCTTGTGTAACTCTCTTCCAATTTCTTATTCCTAAAATCCTTAAGTCATCTTCAACAGCGTCTAGCCATCTTTTTTTTGGTCTCCCTCTACCTCTAGCACCCTGCATTTGGTGGAGAAACACTTTTTTTGTTGTTCTGTTATCCGGCATTCTTATAACATGTCCTATCCATCTTAACCTTTGCGCTTTTATGAATCTTATTATGGTTCTATGTTCAGTCAATTGTTCAAGCTCGAAATTATTTCTTGATCTGTATGTACCATCTTCGTTTCTAACCGGTCCATATATTTTTCGAAGTATTTTACGCTCTTTTAATTTAAGCTTTGTATTTCTCGACAACAGCCTGGATTTCATAAGTCTAGAGTATGTATAGTAACATTTACTTACGGCTTGTATTTTTTCTCGTATTGCCACAGCGGTTTCTTCACTTTTACTGTACACAACTCTGAGATACTTAAACTGATGAATACCTTCGAACTTATAATCATTAATATTCAAATCTTGCGTTGGCATATGTGATTTGCTTTTTACGAAGTATTTAGTTTTGGGTTCATTTATTATCAGTCCCACTTTTCTAGCATCAGTTTCCAAACGTGTAAATGTTTCTTTTAGATCTCTTAAATTTTTAGCAATTATTACAATATCATCGGCGAAAGCGCATATTTGTATGGATTTTATAAATATAGTTCCTTGAGGATCTATCTCTTTTACGACATAATGAAGAACTAGGTTAAATAGTAATGTTGATAGAGCATCACCTGCTTAACTCCCGATTCTATTCTAAAAGATTCAGTAAACACCCCTTTTTGACTCTTGCAGATGTGTTTGTCAGGGTTAGACATGCTAATCTTGTTAATTTTTCTGGGATGACAAGTCTATTAAGAATACCACTAATTTTAGTTCTGTCTATGCTATCAAAAGCTTTCTGGAAATCTATGAACAGTAAAGCATTGGTCCATAGTTGATCTGTTTACTCTAAAACCACATTGATAGTCACTAATAATTGTTTCGGTTATAGTGTCAATACGACTATGTAGTATGTTAGAGAAATTTTATTTCTTAATATTTTTAAATATTTTAAATCAATTTTTTTTGATTTATTATAAAATCATCATATTGCAAACATGGTATTGAATCCATTTAAAATCTTTCACTCGATTAAATTGAAAAATTCATTTTAAATATACAGAGTTGCCAAACACAAAAAAAAAAGTCTATATGTTATTCACCTCAATATAGTAAAAAGGTGAATATGGTTTCGATTTTTTTTTTTGTTTGAAATTTATTATAAAATTATTTAAATATTAAAAAAAAATTTTAAATCAAATAATTTTTTTTTTATGAAAAAGTAAATACAAGAATAACAAATCTTTATTTTTTATTGGAATAAACAACCCGTATACGTTAAAAATTATTTGAGCAGCAAATATCATACCTTTTTTTTTTGAACATTTTTTTTATTTAAAATATCCGACATTTTGAAATATTTTTTTTTTTAAAGAAGAGAACAGAAGAAGAATAAAACACCTTAAATTTCTTTGAAATAAGTTGAATAAAAAACAAATTCAATAATATTTTTTTTTTAAATGGAACATTTTTTTGAAAACAAATTCAAGACTTTAAAGTGGTTTATGTTTGTTGAGGTAAACTATAGGATATTTATATTATAATTTGTTTTAATTTACTATTATTGAATTCTATTTTCGAAAATTGATAACATTTTTTTACTGTGAAGTCTTGTTTGTAGACCACAATATGAGCTAGATTCTTAAGTAGAATATTTAGTAAAATTTGCATTAATTTTTTAAATTTTATTTATTATTGGAATTTAAAGTTAATTTTAATTCACATATTAATGTTATCGATTTTAAATCAGATAGTACTTTTATTATATCTTGATTTTGAAAATTAATTGGATTTTCACTTTGATTGCCCGGAAAATAAAAAAAAAGTCAAAACTAAAACAAAATAATCCAAAGATTGAATATTTCATTCAGGGAATTTCGATTGTTATATTGATTTTTAAAAAAATTTTCACAACCCTTGCTGTGGTTTATTTTAGTATTACTTGTCAGTTGTCATGTCATATATGAAGGACAAATTAAATTGATTTGTAAAAATTAAAGATGGCTGAAAAATATGCTTGAAAATGTGTTCAAAAATTCCAAAATAATAAATTTTTTAAATACAATATATTATTTGTTTATATATTTACACCCAAACCTATACAAATATGTCAAATTAATACGTACTTAATTTTTGAAAATTATTATTAACCTTGACATAAAATTTGACTTTGAATTAGAAAATCAACTAAAGTTTGGGTACGCACCAGAGTATTTTTTAAATTATAGGAAAGAATCTTTTAAATTCAGGGTTTTGTAAAATTTATGTGAAAATCAATAAAAGAAAATCAAAATTTCACGGACAAGTTATTTATTAAGGAGGAAATATTAAATATTTGAAGTTGATAAGTATACATTGATTGACAAACACGTTTTTCAAAAATGTATGGGAGGTAGGGAATATATGAACTTCATTTTCAATATTACTTTATTTCTCAATATTTAGATACTATAAGAAGAGATGATTTAAGTGGCAGAATTAAATTTGTAAATGGGTTGGAGTTGAAATCTCGATTTAGTAAATCCCGTTTTCACAAAATTTAGTTTCAAGAAATCTCATTTAAAAAGTTTTGTATTTAGAAAATCTGGTTTTTAGAAAATTTAGTTCTTAAAAAATCTCGTTTTATAAAATCTCTGTTTTTAAAATTTTGTTTTAGAAAATCTCTTTTTTTTATATTTTGGAAAAGCTTCATAATTCTTTTTTTATATCCAATTCTAAAAAACTAGATTTTTCAATAAAAAACAAGATTTTTTTAAAACGAGGTTTTGTAAAAACGATATTTTCTAAAACCGAGATTTTCTAAAGGCGAGTTAATGTTTACGAAAAAAGTTAATTGAAAATTCACAATCTAAACATATATCCTATAGTTCAATATAAACATATATAAACCCAAATTTTCAAAGTTAGAAATTAAAATCCAAACGAAATTAAAATCCAAACGTTAAATATAAAAATTTTAAACTAAATAACAGTGTTATAACACCTATCAAATTCATATGTACACTTGTCATGTTATCCCAAAAATAACAAATACGAAAGTGATTTATGTATATATATATATGTAAATACAAGATGTAAATATTTAGGCTCAATTAGGACTTAAGGTGAATGAAGAATTCATTGAGTTGAAAAATAAAATAAAAAATGAAAGGAGAAAAAATTTTTACCTTTGAAAAATCAAATGTGAATTACCTGAAAAATGTAAATGGAATAGATGTCGAATATATTATCATTATGTTATTGTTTTTAAAAATTGTTTTTTGTTTTTGTTGAGAGATGGAGTTATTTTGAAATTTGGTTTTTATATCCTTTGAATGATAGAAAAGGCAACAGAGTCTTCATCAAAATTAAATTATTTAAAAATAATCTACATTTATGAATAATAAATGTGAAATTGTTTTAGTTTTGATTTTTTTACTATTAATGTATAGGTATCTGAAGTGAAAATTTTATAACAGTAAAAATATTTTATGTGGGAGGTTCTTGGTAGGGGAGGTTGGTTTAATGCAATTTAATGCTCAAATAATTGTTTGCTCAAATAAACAAAAAAAAAAAATCTTGAAAAAAACTTGAGACAGACCTGTGCAAGATTCGAACCCGCGCTCTCTCGGTTAATGCTTCTATATATACTCATTTTGGATAATTTTATATTTTGTGAAATTATACTCCCAGTTAATGTTTCCTTTTTTTGACTATCTGGAATTAAATATTAAATTTATTATTATTTTATTTGATTAAAGTCGATTAAGTAAACATTATACTTACAAACGATCCCCATTTTTTAACCTCTTTAACCTCATTTCTTTTGTATTCTAATTGATCTTATTTTAAATTAAAATTTTGGCGCGAAAGTTAAATGATTACAAACCATTTGAATTTCATCAACTCTTTTAAATGACCTGTTTTAGATTTTTGTGAATTTATCAAAATTTTATTAAAAGTTTACTCTTTCAGACCTCAAAGACGAACTCAATGGGCGAGGCTTTGTTTGTAAACCAATATTTCATAAAAAAAATCTCCAGTCTATTCTCCTCGAAGTTGAGGACCCAATTTTTCTTTTAATGTTTTATAAAAAATTTTAAAATTGTTACTGATTATTATTCTTCACTATAATTTTTTACACTATTCAATCTCATCAATTTGTAAAAAGACACGTTAAATAATTAAATCCTAATTAAAACATTTTTAATGAAACTATCATTTTTTGTTAGGTGACTAATAATGATGAAGTCTCACAAAATCTGATTCTTCGGAAATGATTACAAAGGTTTTTTTTTAATTAAAAAATTTTTCAAATTCAAAGCCATACAAAATTAACCAAATATTTTTTTTTATATTAGCTTTTTCTAAATTTATTCTGCTTTTAAGATACAAGCGATATAGATACGCATGTTAAATTATATGAATTCGTAACAGTTCACGTAGTTAAAAGAAATTTTTTTTTAAGCGCTTACACTTTAACTGTTAGGCTAATGAGCTTGTCCATACCATAGGTACATTTTGGAACAAAGAGTCATATTATATTCCTGTTAATAGAATGGATCTTAATGGATTCCATTTAAAATTTAAACATGAGATTAGGCCTTATAACATGTAGAAACGTCTTAGGTTTTCAATACCACAATTTTGTTTTTGTTTATATTGTAATATTTTGTATTTGAGTTTTTTGGTATTCTATATCTGTGAGTTATATAATTCAATTAAATTATTTTTTTATATTTTGCATTTGTTTATAATATTGTATTAATGTATTTTTTATTTAAGATATATAATTATTAATTATTGATTAAGCAATTAATTTGAACCCAATGGCGAATGCTGGCTGAGTCAAGTTGAAAACCTGATCAAATTTTTCACTTTCACTGGGATTCGAACCCGGGCCTTGAAAGGTCGGAAGTCTAACCACTGTTCCACCCACCCGAGTAAAAAAATGATTATAAATAACTTTTTCCAAATCAATTAAGTCTTGTTTTTTAATTGCCATCATGTCTTGGATACCAAAACTCGAACTGATATGAGTTAAAAAACCTCCCCAATTCTGTAATAGAAACTAGAAAAGGAATAATATTAAAATAAGTCCCAAAAATGATGCCTGTATTCTACCAAAAAAAAACGATGTGCACATTTTATTTCAAATACGTTGATCTAACTACTGGATCTTAAGAAACTGGCTCGTTAAAAAAAGTCAAATTCATCGTCCCATGCTGGGTTTGTCAGATAATCAGTTGCAAGTTTAAAACATGACTAGCGGACGAAATGGTGAAACCCTACAAGAATTTGTTTTTTTAAATAAATGTATAGAAAATTTTTTAAAAAATTATTCAAATAATTATAAACCGCGAGTTTCTTTTATATCATGTTCTTTTCAAAGAAATGTTTTTGCTGGTTTGTAAATGTAATAAAAGAAATTTATTATTTTTTAGAGGAAAACCCACCTAGATATTTTAATTTTAATTAAAAATATGTTTGTGTGGGTGTTTTTTTATTACTGTAAATGTAGTAAAATTCAGAATAATGTAGTGCTTCTAAACATAATGTATGTTTAGAGTAACTTGTATTAAAAATTTAATTGTTTTTTTTTAATTTTAAAGATGTCGGACAACTGCAGTTGAAATCTTAATAAAACTTCTAAAATTTATTTAAATACGCCCATATTAAAACAAAATTAAGTTTTCATCAAATTATTGTGCTGAAATCTTCGGATAAACTTCCGGAAAGGGGTTGTGAGCTATCAAGATGACGTCATCACATAACGGTACTAAATATCTCAAAGTTTCCGAATATATAAGTTATTAGTGGCGATGGCGCCATCTAGTGGTCGAAAAATGCATTACAAAATTTTCCTAAGATTTTCAACATCTTACAATATTATAGGGCATGATATTGTCTTTCATAAACATCTTTTTTCATCTGAATCGGTGCTACCATTTTTGAGATATTACAATTTCAAGTGAAAAATTAAAACAAAAAAAAAAAAATTTTGAACTTTCAAAAAAATCACTATAAGTATGAAACTTTCCAAAACACCCTGTATTTTTTATTATACTGTTAGAAAGGTCTTTTGACACTCTTTCTAACGGTATACAACAAGTATGGTATATGTTGACAAATAGCCCCACCAGAGAACATAAATGATAAACTGACACAACAATTTCATCAAAAAATACATTTGCATACTTTATTTCTCATAAATTTATTTTGCCTTTTTGTTTTCCAGTTGAAATATGTATTTTAAAATGTAAAAATGCATTTTACTGTTGGATACAATATTGAGTTGGGTTTTGGTCATTTGTTTTGAGGGATTTTGGAGGTGGCAGCCCTGTAGTTTAAAATCTTCAATTCTATTAAATTTTAATACTGAGATTCTTTAATAACTTTTCCTTGTTGGGAAACTTTTCCTAAAGTTGGTTTTATATGATACCTCCCATTTCGGTGTCTATTCCTTGTCAGTTTATGGCAATTCTTTTTGACAACCAAACATTACCAAATTTTGAAAAACATATTTTTTAACATACAAACTTCTATTTTTAGTTAAATTTTCCAAAATACTTTCTCTACAATCTGGTATTTTAACCATGTGTCAAATCTATTTTTAAAACAATTACAAAAAACTAGCAAAAAGAGAACGCCTCTACTTCCATTTGTTCAAAGCAATGACTTTACCATTTTTGAATATGATTGTAATATACATGTACATACATGGGTTTTTTTGTTTTGTTCAACCCTGACTAAGCCAAAATGTATTACGAATGAATCACTTACAAAAAAAATCAGAGTTCATTATGGAAAATTGTTTATATATTATAATTATATAAATATACACATATATATATTATACAGTAAAATAACACACATATATATTAAATTAAACATATTTAGTACTAATTTGATTTAAATTCGTAATAAATGTGTTCAGCAATTTGAAATTTAATATCGAATTTCAATGTAGGAACATTTTATTTGACAATGAAAATGCTTGGACAACACATACATACACACACAATCATATGGTAAATTTTGATAACATAAAAAAGAATCAGAAATGTTGAAATTAACAAATCTTTTGAAAAATGAATCAAATAAAAAACAATCAGCTTTTTAAAATATTTTTTCAGTTTTTTTTTTGGAAAAAAGTTTATGAAATGGAAATTTTGTTAAATCATCGGAAAATTTTTTTTTTCGTATGTCATATTTTTTAGTCTCATTGTGGTTTTCATTTAATTTTTTAATGGAAGTTGAATGTCGACGAATTTAAAAGTGTTTTTTTTTATATATATATACAGGGTGTCCGGAACTCAAGTACGCGCACTACAGTCAGTGATTGGGGGCATTAAAACAAACAAAAAATTGTATAAAAGGGGGGGTCTATTGTGGACCATTTTCGAGATATGAGGGATTAAAGATTTAAGGAGACTTTTCATAAAAAAATCAATAACTTTTGAACAGCTTCCTGCAGAGAGATAAAAAAAAATCCATTTTGTAGAGTAAGTTGTCAGCTTTAATTTTTTGTACTAATAATCCCCATATACCCAACATTTACAAAGTTATGAAGGTTCAAAATGATTTAAAATGAAAAATTATGTTTCAAACTCTATTTTCTTTTGAAGCACACTGTATTTGGGGTACTTTTATAGCATATTTCAAGACAACTTTCCAAGCCCTATAATTAGTACTTAATAACTTTTTCTCTATCTCTAACCATTTTTGATATGAAGAATAGAAAAGTTTGTTATTTTCAATCGGTTCAAACAGAAAAATTATGAAATTTTTTTTTATCTATTTATTTTTTCATTAATATTTTATTAGGAATTTTGAATCATTTTGAACCTTCATAACTTTGTAAATGTTGGGTATATGGGGATTATTAGTACACAAAAATTAAAGCTGACAACTTACCCAAAAAAAAGGATTTTTTTTATCTCTCTGCAGTAAGCTGTTCAAAAGTTATTGATTTTTTTATGAAAAGTCTCCTTAAATTTTTAATCCCTCATATCTTGAAAAGGGTCCACAATAGACCCCCCCCTCCAGTACAATTTTTTGTTTGTTTTAATGCCCCCAATCACTGAGTGTAGTGCGCGTACTTGAGTCCCGGACACCCTGTATATTGAAAAGTTTATTATGTTGCATAGCATATTTTGAGGGTTTATTTTTTTTTATTTGTCTTATCTATTTTGAATTTGAAATTGGATTTGAATTACTTATTCAATTACTTTTTATTTACTCAAGTAAATGTTCAAAATTTATTTTTAAACGGTTTATAGAATCATTGGAGAATTCCAGTAAAATATGATCGGTAATGAATGATTACTAATGATGATTAATCAACTTCATCGAATTTGTAGTTAATGATTCCATTTATATTACATGTAAAAAATTGCGATTCTGACATTTTCGATCGCTTTGGGAAGGGGGGACTGATTAAATATTTTCAATTCTGAATTACGAGGGTAGATTAAAAACAGGAAAGTCATCCACAATAGCTGTAGAAGGGTTGTGTTGGTTCCTTAGAGTTAAGTTGATCTTTAATTCAGACAATTCTGAACACCCTCATCTGATCTGGTTTTAAGATAGAAATGTATAATTATAAGGTTATGTTAAGAAATGATCCTAGATTTCAAGAACGTCATCACATAACTGGAGCATAATTCCGATTACTGCTAAAATATTTTAAATTCTATATTACGAAGGTGGATTGAACATAGGAAAGTCATTCACAATAGCTATGGAAGTTGGTTGTGTTAGTTGTGTTGGTGGAACACTTTGATCTGAACTGGTCTTAAGATCTGGAGGATAATACAAACGTATAATTATATGGTTCCGTTAAAAGGTGATCATAGATTTAAATGACGTCATCACATAACGGTAATATAATTCCGATTTTGTAGCCAACCCTTAATTCTTTCATAATTATATTTTACATACCTATTTTAACAATAAAATTTTTAAAATTCTAGAAGATGCCACCTCCAAACTTCTCCTACACAAATTATGAAAACCAAACTTCATATTGTATCCAACTTTATAAAGGTTCTATATAAAATATGAAAACTCTGGTGGGCGTTTTGCCAATATAAACCATACTTATATAATTTTTATTGTTATAGAGACCTAACGATATAATAATAAATATAGGGTGTATTGAGTAGTGTATAGTGATTTTACTACACATGTGTAGTAATTTTTTTTTTAATTTTAATATTTTCCTTCAGAACTTCTCACTTTTAATTTCAATGTCTCAGAAACATTATTATTAAGATAAATTGATTTGTATATTAAAGATAGTTTAACGTTCTAGAGCATTGGAGAGAGTGCTTTATTTTTATTGTCTAACTGTAAAAATACATAAATTTTATTAATATTGTACTAAATGTTAAGAAAATTTTCTAATGTACTTTTCGTCTACTATATGACGCTTGCGTTACTAATTGCATATATATTCGAAAACTCGGAGTTATAAAGTATCGTTATATGATGACGTCATTTTCATCTATGATCACCCGTTAACGGAACTTTATCCAAATATTTACTTAGAAGTTTTATATGTAGATATTGAGACTCAGTGGGCTGTAGGGAACAAATTATCATTAAATTAATTTATTGTCAAAATAATTTTAAACTTTATTGAGAAATTCAGGGGCGGTCCGAAAACCCAAGAAATAAAAATTTACAACCTTTCCTTGTTTATCCTTTAAATGAAAGAACGTTTAAAATAAAAGTTTTTTTAAAATTTTATATATCTACTATACAAAAATGAGGTTTGCGTATGGTATGCGTATATAGAAACTTTCTTTACCTTTCATTTATAATTTTACAACATATTCACTTACAAAAAGTTCACATTTATAATATTTTTACATTAAAATAAATTTAATTTAAATTTATATATATACATTTAATGAAAAAAATATATTAAAACTCATTCATTCAGTATTTCATATATATACGACCTAATTAAGAGGTTTTAAAATATTTTATACATAACTATAATTTGTTACCCAACATATGTTATAGACCAGATTTCTACAAAGTGACCACATTGTTTTTTTGTTTGTTGTTATTTTATCATACCTATACCACATTTAAATTTTTTAAAATTTAATCAAATTAAAATAAACTTACACTTCATTAAATTAAATAAACAAAAAATTGTTGTAAAGCATATTATATTGGTTTCATTTCATACGCATATTGATTCAATATAATTGAACGCACATCATTGAATCAAATTCATTGATTTCATCACTTCCATCCCTTTCAAAAATTCCTATGGGTAAAATACAAATTAAATGGAAATGGTCTTTAGTGGTATGATATATAATATTTGGTATTCAAGCTATGTAGGTACTAAAGGTATACAATATATACTATGGAAAATTTCACATATTCTTAAATAAATAATGTATAACACATTTAACTAAGCATATATAAAATGTGGAAATATGGGAAATTTATAATTATATAGCTGGAAAAACTTATGAATCACCGGCCATTATGAATTATTTAATTTTCATGCTGTGTTAGAAAACTTTTAAATAATAATAATTAGTACTAAATTTGTTGCAGTTAACATTCGTTACCATATGATTCCTGAATTAAATAAAATTTTTTAAAATTTAATAAAAATATTAATATTTATTTAAACTTTTATTTTTTTAGAATAATAGTAAAAAAAATTGTGCTGAAAAAATTTCCAAAAATAATGTGTTAAAATAATTAAAAACCCATTAACAAGTGAAAGAATAAATTTAAAAAAAAAATGGTGTTAAAGTGATTTAAAAAAAAAATATAAAAGAAGCTATAAATTATTTAAAAACTATTTTTATTTTAAAAAATGGAACCGAATATATAATCAATGCCCCCCTTCACTAAATATACAAAATCAAAAATAATAAAAAAACCAAATAATTAGTTTGCAAAAAAATAAAAATGTGCTTTAAGTCTTTTTAATACTTTTTTCATACTGTTATAATTCTTCTGCTAACAATTTTTAACACTTTATTACAAACTGTATTTTCTCTTCAAAAAAAAAAACAAAAAAAAGCTGAAAAACATAAAATCAAAAAAAAAAAATTGAAATTGCAAAAAAAAAATAAAACATCAAAATTGATCGCTTGCATTCTATACACTGCTATCGCTTGCTACTTTTATATTATTTGCAACATTTACAATTAAACTTTAAACGACGAATTTCTTCGCATCGAATCGCCGCCAACAATTATTACAAAATTGCATCATTCTTTTTCTACTGGCAACAATTTTATTCTACTTTTAAAATTTAGCATATTTTTGCTTACGCTGTGCTATTTAAAAAAAAAACTTGCCGCTTACTTGCCTGCTGCTGCTGTCAACCACCAAAAAAAAAACAAATCCTTCTGTCAAAACGCGCGTCGAAAACCTTAACTACAATAGCTGCTGTCATTCCGTAATACTTGAGTGAGTGGGTGGATTTAACGTGAATTAAAGCATTTAATAATTAAAAATTAAAAAAAAAAATATTTAAAATCAAATTGGCTTGGTTTAATTAAAATAAATATTGAAAAAAAAAAAATAGAAAATATAATTTTCTAAATCACTTTTTTTAAAAATAAAATTTCTATCTTATTGAATTTTTGCAAATATTTGGATGAGTAATAGCGCAATGGTTGCTGTAGCAATTTGTTGTATTTTATTATTATTAGCAGTATTTATTATTATTATTATAGTAGTTGGTCAACAAATGGGTGAACCTAAGTGAGATAAACTTCAATTGGGGCCAGGTAATTATCCAGATGGATAGCAACGGCCCCCTCTTTGTTAGTGTTCAATAAATTCCATTGGCATATTTAATTTTAGTAAATATTTTTTAAATTCAAATATTTTAAAATAAAAACCAAAAAATTTTTTTACCAAAAGAAATTAAAATTTATTCAAAAAAAAAAAAAAAAACAAAATCAAGTAGATAAAATTAAAAAATTAAACAAAATGATACAAATTAAAATAAAAAATTTAAAATTTTAAGAGTGCACTTTTATGGATTTAGAAAACACTGAAATATAGAGTAAAAAACAAATTATTAATTTAAGTTATTTTAAAATGCAATTAATAAAAGAAAAATTAGAATTTTTAAAAAATAAATATTGGATTCTATTTATTTAAAACTATTACATTCTATTTATTTTATATTAGAAATATAATTTAATTGAAAATTAGATTAAAACATGTCAAAAACTAACTGTCATTTAATGAATTTTTGAAATTAGTCCGAATAAATATTGAGAAATTTTAATTTTTTTACAATCTATTAAAATTTGCTAAAATTTGTTCTTAAATTATAAATTAATTGGATTTAAATTGGAATATTAGTTAAATAACAAAAGAATTGAATTTTAAATAATTATTAAATTAAAAACAAAATTATTTTCTCAAAAATTTTATCTTCGAAATTTCATCATCTTATTTTTCGAAGAGTACAAAATAATAGTTGATAGTTTTCTATCCATCTTCCATTCAATTTTTTTTCTAATTTAAAAAAAAAAAACGAAATTAAAAATTAAGATAAGATGCACGTTAATGTCATTTCAATGTAAAGAATTTTTTTTTTTTAATTTTACTTTAAATTTAAAAATAAAAACAAACAATCAAATATTAATAATTCGGTATCTGATTCTGATACAATTACTTGACATGACATTTGTATAAAATCTTTTGACATTTTTTTTTTCTCCATTTTAACAGAAAATTTGACATTTGCTCTAAAAAAAATCTAAAACTTAACATTGGACATTTGTGATAACGAAAAACAAAATTTTTAAAAGCAATTTTATAATTTTTATTGTACAATTTTAATTTTTGTTGTACATTTTTAATAACTTTGTTGTACAACATTTTTTTTTTAAATTTGTAACAACAAATTTTAAACTAAAATTAAACATTCATAAGATATTTTGCAATTTTAATTTTTTTAAAGTCGAACTTTTTAAAAAAAAAAATGTTCTTCCAAATATTTCCCTATAATAAAATATCTTATTATCAAATATAAAGCATATTGTATTAATTTTTATAATTCAGATTAAAAATTAATATATTTATTTTAATCTTTATATATATATGTGTATTAATATGTTAAATTGGATATAATTTAAATATATTTTTTTTGAAATGAAATTCATTAATAAATCGCTTTTGTGTATTAATTATAATTGTGAGTCCTTGAAATAATTTGTATCTTACATCCTCACAGAATTTATCTTATCTTCGAATATTTATATTATGTTTTTTTTATATATGAAAATAAATATTTTTTTAGATTGATTTTCTATAAAAAATATTAAACATTTATTAAAAATATTTTATTATGGTTTTAATTATTTTAATTTGAAATTGATAATAAATATTCAAAAAAAGTCCAGCCGATGGCGCAGTTGTTGTGGCGCTGGCCTTTCATGACAAAGGTCCCGCGTTCGAATTCTGGCTGCGTAAACTCAATAAATAGGATATAACAATATAAAATTATATAGGAATAACTTATAGTTAAAATATCTGTCAGCTGGCCCACATTTTTATTTGGCAAAAGGTCCAAAAAAATTGCGAGCAAATATTTATAATTGCACATAATTAATAAATAAATAAATAATTAAATATTCCAAAGAAAATAGAGATGTTTGTTTTTAATATTTTTTTTGAAAAAATAACAGTGATGCCATTTTTCGTTGAATTTTCGTACAAAATTTCGATTTAATTCAACTTTTTAAAAAATTTCTGAATTAAATCTAGATTTAAATGAGTTAAAGGCATGATTTTGAAAATATAGTAGGATGTCAACTTCTTATTAAGGTTTAACAGAGTTCCAATTTTTTAATTTGTCTTTAACAAATGTGTTTACTTAGTATAAATCAATATTTATTTAATAGTATTTAATATTAATTCTAAAATATTTTTTAATTTTAAGTTTATCATCCCAATCATAGATGTTTGGATATTAATTTAATTTTTTTTAACTTTTAATAATTTTAAACTATTGGATTGCATTGAATTTTTGAGTAAATCACGTATTATCCGATTACCATATACCTTTATTTACTGTGAATATTGAAACATTTTCTTAATTCAATCTTATAACTCATAATCACAATTATTAAAATTAATTTAATTTACAAAAAAATCTCAATTCTGCAATAAATTTGTGGACATATTCAATATTATATTCAATTTTGTGTTAATGTTAACAGGTATTTTAATTTTTGATATTTCAAGAACCGCAATCCCGTTCTTTTCTCTTTATAAAATCCTCTTATGTATAAATTAATGAACATAAAATATACTTATATACATGAATTATATAGTAAATTATATATATAGTATATAATATACATATATCATGTAAAGACTGATATTATAATATTAACTTAATTTTTTTTTTCCATTATTCAAATACTTTTCTCTTTCTTAATTTTACTTTCAATATTTTTTTTCGTCTTTTACTATTAAAACACATATTTACATATATTATATATACATATATATAGATTTCTTGCATATAATTACAAAAAAAAACTTTAAATTATACATATATGTATTTTGTACTTCATGTAGAAATATTTCTTTCCTAAATATTTGTATCTATGTAAAAATTTATAAGAATAATATTAAAAATTGAAAAATAAAACGAAAATAAGAAAAAAAAAGATACAAAATAATATTAAAATCTGTCGTTTATTTTCGTTTATTAATTTTTAATAAGTAAGTAAAAAGAGAAAGCGAATAATGTTTCAAAATTTCAAAAAAAAAAAAACTTCTCTAGATAAAATGTAAAAATAAAAAAAAAATGTTAACAAATATGAGATAAAAAAAAAACACAAATTAAAATAGCAAAATAATAAAAGTTTGTTTCATTTGATTAGGAAAATGAATCTTTATATTTATTTTTTTAATTAATTTCGTAAATATGATATCAATGGTCCTAAAAGTATGCAATATCTGTTAAGTATCAAACTTTCTCAACCGATAGAATGTGGATTTGATCACCGCTCAGATCGTATTTTTTTTTTCAAAAAAAACCTTTACGATCGAATATAATAATAGTATAATAACCTTTTAATATAATAGCCCTCGGTTGTTTCACAAATATTGCAATACAATTAAATGGATGATCCTAAAAGTATGCAATATCTGTATAATATTAATTAAGGATAACTATTAACGGAGAGTTACAATTTATTGTATTAATATTAGATTAAAAATGAATAAATAAATAACGGAGGGTAATTTCTGATCTTTTGTATTTAATTAAATAGTACCGGATGAAAATAATAAAATGGTTTCTATGGAAACCAATTTTTGTTTTTCAAATTTTAAATATTTTTCAATTTTAATTATAAACATATTTTTTGGATTTCAAAAGTATAAATTGTTCTACTTTTTCAATTTCATATAATTATTTATGAATTTTCATCTGAATTTTCTTCTATTAGTTTTTTTTCCATAGCCCTAATCAAACGATAGAAACTATTATTTAGATATAAAATTCAAAATAAAAATACAATATTATTTAAATATGTACATACACTTATATAGAATTAATGAATAAGTTAAAAAAAAAATATTTAAATATATATATACAGCTCAAATTATTAATTGTACATATACAAATTACTAAATAGATATACTTACATACATATATATATATTCTGTTACTATTGATTTTAAAACTTGTTCAAAAAATTTAAAAAAAAAAACAAAATAGAAAATAATTTAAAATAACTGTAACATAAAATAGATAAGTGAAAAAGCGAAAATTTCTACATTAAAATAATACTTATATAGTACTAATTTTGAATACATTATCATATATTAATAATATATATATGTATATATTTTAAAAATATTAAAACGTTTTATTTTGATTATGTATATAACATATTATGTATGCCTATTAAAATATGGTGTTAAAAATATACAAAAAATAAATGAAATGATAAAAATAAAATGAACATATTAATAAAAATAATAATCTGGCAATAAAAATACTATAAGTATTTGAAATTAATAAATATATTAAATATTTTTTGAAATCTAAAATATATATATTTTTATGATTTACCCAAAATTAAATAAATAACATTTGTATATAAACATTAAATCAAACGACACAACAATTTTAAAATAAAATAAAGATTAAAGGAATTTTATTAAATAAATATGATTTAAAAAAAAAAATTCCATTATATTAATTTCGAATTTATAAAATTAAAACAGTCGATTTGAATTGCTATCTTTTTAATAATTTAATATATTTATAAACTGTTTTTTCAAAAAATTATCCAATATTTGAAATTAAGCTCCCAATCAGCAGCTTTGGAAGAACATTTTTTTTTTAAGTAGAGTACTATAATTTGCATATCTTTTTAATATTTTAAAATTTATTATATAAGTATTAAGTATTATTATTATTAATATTTATTATGTATTTATTTGGATTTATCTTAACAGTTTTAAAATACATTAGGTTTTTCGTATTTTAAATATTTAAGTTAGTTAAAGTTTATTGAGTTTCCTATAATATCAATATCTTGAATCCGATCGGTTGCATAGTGTATTAGGACGTCGGCTTCCCAATCGAGGAGTCTTAGGTTCAAACACTTGAAAATGAAAGAGGTAATCATTCACTTATCATACAATGTATCATGTAATGTACCTGGGGATTGTTCATAAATAAATAAATATATCAATATCTTAGTACTTTTTTCATATAAGTTCGAAATACATGACTAACTAAATAGCAAAGTATACATCTCGCTCATTCTCAAAAAAATTTTCAAACTTCATCAAAAGTTTTTAATAAAATTTCAAAAAAATAAAATTCTAGAACATAAAAATAAGTTTGAATCCACTACAAATTAAAATATAAATAAACATTCGTTTAAGTAGATTAAAAAAATGAAATACAATTAAAACAAAAGGTAAATTTCAAATGCTCCATATGTATAAAAACTGTAGTTCCACGAAATAAAAAGAGGGTAATGTAAAAAAAAATTACAAAAAAACTTATTTATTTCAACAATAAAAAAAAGTTTAATTAACTTGATGCACTGAATCGCATTACTCAAAGAAGCATACATTTGTTTAAAAAAAAATGTTGCAATGCAGATCTTTGAAACATTTCGAAACAATTATTTGAAAAAAATTTATGTTAAAAAGTGGCAGTATTTTCAGCTGGTTTTTGGAATATCCAATGAAAATTTAAGCCTTGATTTAAAGAAAGTTTGGAATTATAGTCTCTACTACCATTTTCAGATTAAAAACTTGTCAATATTCTGCCATAATATGGAGTTATTGTGTTTTTTATTTATTAAAATTTTATAAAATTATTTTTAATTGAGTATTAATAAAGTTTGAAAATATTTTTCATATACTTATTGAAATATTGAAAACTCTTTTATATTTGTATCATAAACGTCATCATATGTCAAAGTAAAATAAAAAAAATTCAAATTAAAAAGGGGGAAACCCCGTTTTAATTTACACAAAAAATTTTTTTATTCATTACTTAAATACTTCGAT
Source organism: Dolichopus griseipennis (assembly GCA_963082915.1). NCBI lineage: Eukaryota > Metazoa > Arthropoda > Insecta > Diptera > Dolichopodidae > Dolichopus > Dolichopus griseipennis. Next base: position 70,481,111 of record OY720441.1, on the reverse strand, counting down.
TTCTAGGAATTTTTTTTTTTTTTGTTCAAAAATTGATTACAAAAAAATGAAAATATTTATTTTATTCGTAGGTAGATCTATTTTAGTTTCCTTTATTTTATATTTTTTTACATACATACATATATACATACATACGTTAAAGCTCATATGCAAATTAATACGCAAATAAAATGACTTTTTCAAAAGATAAATGCTTACAAAGAAAGAGAAAAAAATTTTCATTTTTGAAAAAAAAAAAAACAAAGACAAAGAATTCAGTTACTTCTATATTATGTACTTTTCATTCCTTTTATTTTTTTGCACTTTTGTTTTTCTCTCCTTATTTTTCTTTTATCAAATAGTTTCCCGTATATATGAAAATTACATAAAAAGCAGTGGAAAAATTTAATTTTTTTTTTTTTGTTAAATTTTCGCTTTCATCTTTTTTTGTTGATTTGCACGTTCTTTTTGACAATTTTCACAAAAATTTTATTTTGGTTTTTTTTTTGTTTTTTTTTTGACGTAAATGGATTAAATTAACAGATTGAAAATCATTTAATATATAAAAATATATATGAAGAGTTAGACATTAGTTTACAATTTAATGGAATTTAATATTATTATAAACAAATGAGAAAATTTTTAAATTAAAAGTTAACCATTTTGGCGAGAAAATCAAAAATTTTATAAAACATCATCCTAAAGTTATGCAAAAATAGAAAAATTTTAAAACAGCGTTTTAAAAAGACTTTCAAGTCGCAGTACAGTTGCCAGTACCATTACATGATACTCAATACTTTGTCACATACCAGTATTAGTGAATATTACTGAAAAAATAAATTTTATTACAATTCCCTCTTACGATCGAATACGATAATAGTATATTACATATAGTTAAATAAATATGATGAATATTATTTATATATTCTAAAAGTGTAGTATTCAAATCTATAATAATCAGTAATCAAAGGTCTTAAAAATATATCATGATCATCTTTGATAATATGTAAATAAATAAATAAATTAATAAATAAGAATTTATCCTAAAAATATGCAAAAATGTAAATTTAAATAGAACTTTTTAAAACACTTCATCCTAAAAATATGTAAAAACAGTAAAAAATACATTTTTCAAGACTAGAAAGCACTTGAAAAGAAAAGAAAAGGCATACATACGATTATCTTATTCAGTGGTGTAAGGAAGTAATTTATACTATACGTATTAAATACGTTCGTATATACATAATTATATTAACAGTTATAACCTTTAATTTCTTCATAGTAATCGATCTAATAAATTTCAAATTTTAAGGTTTATCCAAAAAAATAATTTTCCAAATAATCTTAAATTATTTTACTATATAATTATCTAATCGATAGTTCAGTGATAAAGTGGCGGCTTTTCAATCGAAAAGTCTCGCGTTCAAGTCTTGGTCAGATCATATCCAATAAAAAAAATAGTGTATAATTTAATAAGAAGTCCAAATGTCGGCAAAGGATTAATATTATTAGGCAATATTTACTATTGTTTGGTACTTAAAATTAAATATAAATCTCCTGAATTTTATTAATTTTCTAATGACATTTTTTAAATTCATCATCTACACATTCACTTTTTCAAACTCAGATAAATATTGTATTTAATAACTTTGATACATGCTTTAAAAATGAAAATAAATGAAAAAGTTTTTTATATCATTTCCGGAAAATTAATAGAAAAGAAAAATTTTCAAATTTTTCAAAAAAATTTTTCACGTTGAAACCATGTTACCTATTTCTCTATAAAAGTTTTCCTTTGTTATTATTTGAGTACAAAATTTCAGTACTTAAAGTTGATTTTGAATTAACCAAACTAAACAATTTAATAATGTTAATTTAGAAACTTTTTTATATGTGATTTGAAAAGTTTTTTAAAATTGAAATGAAAATAAACGAACAAATTTGAGAAAGTAGGTTCACCAAATAAATAAGTTAAAAAAGCTGCGGGATAGTCTTTTATAGTTCATGTTTTTAATTTTTAAAATATACATTAATATTTAAATGGGACTCAAAACATGGCTTCGAAAAAATTGTAAATCAATTTCAAAATATCTATATTAAAGAATTTTAGAACCTCTGGTCTGAGGAGGCAGACAAAGAATTTTGATATTTTCAAAAAAACAAAGTACTTAATCTTAAGAATTCGATATTAACGTCTGGGTAGTACAGTGGTTGAGTGCTTTTCATGCGAAAGGCCCGGCTTCGAATCCTAGTGAAAGTGAAAAAACTTTTTTGGTTTTCGACTCGCCTCAGCTACCATTTTCCATTGGGTTCAAATTAATGGTTTAATCAATAATTTATAATAATATATCTTTAATAAAAAATATATTAATATAAACAAATGCTAAATATAAACAAAAATTTAATTGAATAATATAACTCACAGATATAGAATACAATATAAGTCAAATACAAAATATTGCAATATAAATAAAAAATAGAATTGTATCTATTGAAAATTTAAGACGTTTCTACATGTTATAAGGCCTTGTACAATCTCATGTTTAAATTGTATGTGGAATTCATTAAAATCAATTCTAATAACACGAATGATCTTAATGAATTCAATTTTAAATATTAAAATAAATACAATTCAACATTGTTTTGATTAGAAAATTCAAAAAATAATCAAAAATATCATATGCATATGTTTATCTGTGTTTTAACAACTCGTATTAAAAACAATCATCCTAAGTTTTCAATTTCATTTATAATATCAACTATTTGTTTTTAATATATATATTAAAAATGGCATTTTTCTATATTAAAATCACTGATTTAATTCCAGATTTAATAAATACATTTTAATAAAAGTTTTTTTTTAAATAAAAATATTTAATTAATAAAAATTCAACATACAAAATAATAAAATATATCTACATATATAGATACATATTTTGAATCAAGGACAACATCTAAAATAAATTTAAAAACATTTTCAAAATTCTATCAAAACTAAATGAAATATACAAACTATATATACATATATGTGTCCCTTAAGCATTCGCTTTATTTAGAGGAAGCTGTCATGTTTTTTGTTTTTTTTTTTTTGTATAAAATTTTTTAAAAACAAGTGACAAACGATGCATAAATCTATTTCTAAATTGTTTATTAAAAAAACTAACATGAAATTTAGATTTATTTTTCAAAAATAAAAAAAAAAAATCAAAAAACCAATATCAAAAAATATAAAAAATTGTTTAAAATTTATTTTTCTGTGAAACGTCGGAGATGACACTTCAATTCAAATTTTTGATAGTTGAAATATATACATATACAGTTTTCAATTCAATGTAAATTTTACCTTTAAATTATTTCCAGGTAAAAAAAAAAAAAATACAAAATAAATTTTAAACTAAATTACTGCCAAACTACACCACTTATAAAATATAAAAGAAATTCAAATATAAATTGTGGTAACAATATCGTAAATTACAAACAAAATTTATTAAATTACATTTTCAATAACTGCTAATTACAATTTAAGTACTTTTATATTTCGTTTAATTTTTGAAATTTTTCAATTTTTCAATTTAATTGTTTATTTGTTAGTGAAAATTGGTTTTCCTTAGGTTTGGGGTTTTTTTTTTATTTTAAATATCGAAAAATATAGCCACTTATGTATATATATCAATAAATTACTTAATATACTAAATGTTGTACATACATACATACCTAAAATAATGAAAATATATCATTAGTTGAATATAGTGATGATGATAAATAACCTTAATTTCAAAATAAATTATGAACACCCCTATAAACACTAAATGTAGAACAGAACGTTTTTTTTTTTCAAGTTCATTACTTTTTTTTCTTTTACGATATTCAAATACGATATTTATTAATTTTAATTTAAATATTCGTTTTATATATATATACATACGAAAAGTCTGATGTGTTGAACGATTGTCAATATGGACATTCAGTTAAAATGATCTAGTATAGAAATTGGCCATGATATTTGATGAAAAATTTTTTATTTTTTTGTTGTTTTTTTTTTTTTATGATTCTAATTTCCGGTTTACACTGAAGTGAAAATTAAATTTTTTTATTTTCTCATTCATATTTTTCAAAAAAAAAAAAACTAACATGCTTGTTTTATATTTTATAATCAATTTGCACACATACATATATATATAGATTGTTAATAAAACTTTTCATAGAAATAATATACACAGAGTGTCCTGAGGAGATTGAATGTTTAAACTACAAATCTTTTGAAGTTTATTATACAAATTAGTACCTAAAGAAGGGGAGCATCAATTTTTATCAATTTTCGAGATACTTATAGGAATTTAAAAATTTTTCAATATACACTTGAGAAAGATACTCTAACGTTTCATTGCAACCGAAGCCAATATGAAAATCAGATGAACTTTAAAGTAAAGTATAAAATGTTATTCTAAATTAATTGAATCCAATTTTTTTAGCAAACACTTTTCCAAAATATCTCGAGTTTATTATGATTGAGATCCTCCTAAATCATCTCTTTCAAAGTTACAAAACTTAAATTCCGAGACACTCTGTATATTTCAAATATGTGCAATACATGCAAATAAATTGTAAATGATGCAATGAATTTATCTAGAAAATAAGAAAAAAAAGAAATTAGATAGATATAGTCAGTGAAGAGTATTGAATTGGAAAATGTTTTGAATTATGAAAAAAAAAGGTTAAATAATAACTGTAAAAAAAAAACAAGTGAATAAAAAATGAATATTACACAGGTAATCTAACCTAAATCCGATGAATGTGCGTTGTAAATAATATTTTTATATATATATTTTATTTATAAAAGCGAATGTTTGTTTGCCAGTTTATTTGCAACACAACAACTTTTTAAAGATAAACCTTTCGTTACTTCCCTCTAAATTAGAAACGGTCCGATTTATTAACCCCATACGGTACGACGATAGAAAAATCGTTTTAAAATTTAATTTTAAAAGTTTAATACATTCTTAAATTAACATTTACTCCATATGTAATTTTTGTTTTAATTTTTTCCAATAACATTAAATTTAATTAAAATTGATTGACGGCTTTTTAGTCGAAAATTCTCGGGTTCGAACCCTGGTCGAATCATACCTAATAAAAAAATATAGTGTATATTAAAATAATTTAATAAGAAGTTCAAATGTCAAATAGGCAAAAGATAATTATTGTCAGGCAATATTTACTATTATCTGGTACTACAAATTAAAAAATAAATAAATCCATTGAGAGGAGCAGCAACGCACACCAGATTTTAGCTAGTATTTGATGAAAATATAATTTAGCAAAATATAGAATAAAACTATAAATTCATTTAAATTAAATTTCATGTAATAAATGTAAGCATTATTACAGATATATTTTGTATATATACAAGATGTTTTTAAAGAAATTTTTAACAGTTCAATATAAGGAGTAACAGAGATATGAATGAATATTGGTTAGATTTTGTTAATTAATAAATTCGGTTGAAATTTAAAGTTTTAAAACTTTTATTTAATGGAAATTCATATTAACTCTGTATTGTTATACTATATATTGTGGTTTTTCAACTTAAGAGTTAGAAGCACTATAAGTGTTAACAATTGATAGTGATTATTCAACTATTCATAAATTTCAATTTAATCCAAAAAGAAAAGGGATTCATTTTATAGGGTTTCTTTTCTTTTGTGTTTTATATTAATCTTTTAGTATTGCATCTTTTCAATTTCTAATATTTATTCTAATATTTATTTAGAAGTTAACTAAAGTAACTTTGATTGTATATTGTAATATTTCAGTACAACAGATTTGTTTTTTTTTTTAATTGAAATACAAATTTTGAAAAAATTGGTAAACTTACGGAAGTCTATACAATTGTTATCCGCTCTATAGCAGGTTGGTTTGGTGAATAATAAGACACCACAATTTTCCTTTTAATGTCCGAAGAGACTATTTAATAAAAAACTAAACAAATTCGATTGAAATCTAATGGAATTTAATTCGATATCTAAAAGGATTGGCATTTTTCAAAACTAAAATACTCTTAATTAATTATTTAATAATATAACTTATTGGCTTTGAATAATACTCCAAATGTTAAATGTTTATATTTTTATAATTTATGCTAAATGTCAAATTAAAATAAAATATAAATATATATTTTATATTATGATTTATTAATTATATAAATAATTTAATTGAATTTTGCCATTAAACATTCATTTTAAATTATGACTGATGTAAACCGATGTAAATCTTCAAATCTAACACAATCTTATAAAACATAATTATATAACATAATTATTAATCTAATAATAGTTTTGGATTATAAACTCAAAATAATTTTGTAATTTACATAAATTATTTCAAAATTACTATTGAAAAATGTTGAAAAAAAAATTTATACTAATATAATTCTATGATTTTAAAATAAAAATTCTAATTAATATCAACTTTAATATCAATTGTATCTGTTTACATATTTCAAAAATAGTACATATTTCAAAAATTAGTACAATCTACATATGAATGATAATTATTGTCATAAAGTCAATCTTAAAATATAAAAAATATTTATACATTAATATTTTATAATTTGAAATTTGGGTCCTCTTCAACAATCAACACTTATCCAATAATTAAATAATCATTTTTTAATAATACAGTACTTTTTTTTAATCAATACTAAATTGATGAGTTAAGTATGGCTTTACTGTATATCAAAACTTATCACAAATATGATTATTTTATTAGTGATAAATTGTTAATGTAAAAGCGCCCTTATTAAAATCAATTTTGAAATATATTACAAATATAACATTGACATATCATTTTCACAATAATATCTATGTTTAATTAAAATTATAAAAAATTTAAATTTGTAGTTGAATCATTTGTACTAATCATCTATTAAATAAAAAAAATACAAAATTTAACTCCTATCCAATCAGTCAAAATAATTCTTACAAAATTTAAAAAAATTTACTATTAATATTAATTTTCTATTTGAATTTAAAAATATTTACTAAAATTGTAAAAAAATTAGTTTTTTATTTAAAATTAAAAATATAATTTAAATTATAAAATTTTAATATATTTTTAAAATAAAAAAAAAATTAAATAATTATAATATGATTATTGATTAATTCTTAGGTTAATCAATTTCATGTTAGCCAAACTTAACTTTAATAAATTAAAAATAAATACAGTAAAATTACGTGAATTATTTATTGCAATTTTTTAATAAATTGGCTTTACATTTGTTTTTTTTTTGTAATTTATAAATTTAAATAAAAATTTTTTTTTTATAAAATATACGATTACATCCACTTACTTAACCAATATAATGAATTGACAATTTTCATGCATTTTGAATGGATAAATTGACAGAATTGTTACTACAAATAAAATAAGATAAAAAAAAAACTGAAATTGAATCAAAATTGAAGCTGAAATTTTAAAAAATAAATGATTTATCAAAAACTATATACATATATAATTCTTTAATAAATGCAATTTGGTATATGATTGAAAATTGAAATTGATTGATGATAACTGATTATATAATTGATTTCAGAACCAAGCAAGAATTAAAAATTAAAAAAAAATTTAATAAGAAGATATCAAAACGAAATTCATCATTGACCACGTTATTTGAATGCAGAAGTTAAGTGCAGAAGACTAAAATTATTTTCAAATCAATAATAAATTGCAAGCGTTTTTTTAAACTATAAAAAAAAATTTTACTCTATTTTAAATGATAAATGTAATTATTAAATAAATTACATAATAAAAAAATTCTACAAAAAAAAAATAAAAGTATGAAAAGTATAAAAGATAGTAAAAGGGGAACAGGAAATTTTCAAGCAATATATAATTAATTATATTTTCCTGTTTTTAAAATATACATTATATACATTTTTCTTTTAAATTAAAAATTAAATTTATTAAAAGATAGGAAATTTATTTTAATAAAATTCGGCTGTTATTTTAAAAAATTTCAAAATTGTTTCAATACAATTCAAAACAATTTATAAAAAAAAAAACAAATACAGCTCAATGAAACAAAATAAAAAAAAAATCTATTTTCAAATATATTGATAATGTGAATGCATCTTTAATATTTAAAAAAAAATTTACATTAAAAAAAAATTCATTCAAAAAATATTTTATTGTAATTGTATACAAGTTGAGTGTTGTTTTTTTTTTAATTTGTGTTGTAATAAAAAGTTAGTTCTTATATACATTTACTATTTATATATACATACTATACATAATGTTAAAAAAAAAAACTATATATATTCTTACATACAATAAAATTTTAAAATTGATTTTTTTATACCAAAAAAAAAAACTATTAATAAGGAAAATTCATTATATAAAACTATATAACATATAATTAAGGAAAAAAGCCGTTACAAAAAATAAATATACAGTTAATTTCGTTATTTTAAAAATTATTTACAAAATATACAACTTTATGATGTGCAATGATTTTTTTTTTTGGGGGGAAGACGCTCAATCAATATAAAACAAATAAAAAAATTTGAATTATTAATTCATATTAATTACAGAGTATTAATGTATATATATATATAATCTAAGTGTAAACAATTACTATATAAATTTATTTAATAAAATAATTGACAGTTATTTTTAAAAAAAAATTCTATGTATCTAAACTGAACTATATATGTATCTTTTATTTTTATAATTGAATGTTATATACAGTTATACAATTTTATTTATACAATATTAATAAATAGTATAACAGTTGGAAAATTCGTTACAATTGGATTTATACAATATTAATAAATAGTATAACAGTTGGAAAATTCGTTACAATTGGATTTATACAATATTAATAAATAGTATAATAGTTGGAAAATTCGTTTCGTTTTTAATTTATAAACTGGATATCGAATGTTTGGTTTCCTACAATCCTATACCTTACATATGTAATCTCCTCCATTATTTTTATAAATACAATAAAATAATATACAAAAACTATAGTGCAATAACATTAAATTTTATTTTAAATTTTATTTTTGTACAAATAGTATAACAATTAATAATATAAATAATAAAATATAATAATTATTAAAACTAACAGTATAATAATTTTCAAAATAGAATTAATAAGAAAAAAAAATTAATATAAAAAATCTTAAAAAAAAAAATTGTGGAAAATTTTAAAATTTTATATAATATATATATATACAATATTTATAAATGTTAAGTTAATGTTAATATAATTAATTATAAAAAAAAAGAAAATACTATTAATATGTATTGTACATAAACAGTATATCAATCCCTACTGAAAAATCTCAGACATATTATAATTATAATTACAACTATTATTATTATTTAAATGGTGTACTTTGTGTAATTAAATAAGATTTGAATATATATAAGTAATAACATATATAATATATATTTAATGTAATATACTAATATATAATTATTGTATTGGTGGTAATATAAGTTAAGTATTTTTTAAAATATATATAGTGCATCTATGAAACTAATAAATATTTTTGATATTGTATATTACAAAATAATAAAAGTGTTATATTTATTATTATTAATATTATTATTATTTAAAAAATAATTCATCAACGTAATGAATATAAAAATCAATAAAAAAAATTATTTCGTATTTTATATAAAAATCAACAAAAAATTCTAATATGATATAATTTTTTCCACATAAATTATTTAATTAAATTAAATCATGTTTTTTTTGCATAAATTGTGGTTAAATGGCGGTTAAAGTGTAAAAAAATAAAAAAACAAATTTTTAAATAAGTTTGTTTCCTTGGAAATAATTTACAATTCAATAATTATTAATTCTTCATTGAAATTTAAAAAATTATAAAATGGTAATATATTTATATTTAAATTAATATATTATTATATAGAAGTATTTTGTTTTGAAAAAAAAAAATGTTCAATATAATTATTTAAATTAATTCTTGGAAAATTTAAATTATATTTTAGAGATGACTTTACTGTAATTTTTTACTGTAATAATTAGCAAATAGACAAAATTTATAATTCATATTTGTTATATTTAGTTGAATATATTATCTGGGCTGCTGGTTCAATTGATCGGAAAAGTGTTCCCAAATAGCGTATTAGTACCTTTTGCTTCCACTTTCATTAATTGTCATCTCTACAGATTGCCTAACTGTTAAATTGCTAGGATCGTTTGCTTAACTAGATGTTAAATTTAACAAATTATAATTTACGAAAATTTTCTTATTAAATAATTATCAAATAACTGAAGATTTAAAAAAACCGAGCAAGATTATAGTTGCCCTTTAAGATACCCGTACTTACCCACTATGATGTATAAAATAAAATAAACCGTTATTCAATTCCCTTATGCTATTACATTACAAAAAATCTTTAAAAAAATAAAATAATTGAAATAAAATTTGATCCACCTTATTTAATTACCCCATAATTTTGGGCTAAAAAAAAAACCGTTAAAACAAAACAAAAATTAAAAATAAAAAATTCCCTCTCTAAAATTTGGTCCGAGTAATCTCTAACTTTGCCAATTAACTTGCTCTATTACTTTACTAGCCCAGTTCTATTTTAACCTCCTAGGTTCATTAGGTTCACTGTTAACGAATTGACATCTTTATATTGGCAGTTCCCGAAAATTAGGCCGTAACATTTTGAAATTTCATATAAGTGCTTGATCTATTATATAAGTAACCGTGTGTAATTTTCATTCTCTCAGAGTTACTAGTTTTGAGAAATTCATATTGGTGCAAAAAAGTTGTATGGCAGCTCCTCGAAGCCTTGGTTTTAACCAAAAACAATAGGGAACCTAGAAAAAAAATGACTTTCTGTGAATTTCAAAACTCTAACCCTTTTAGTTTTTGAGTTATCGTGCTGACACACGGACGGACGGAAAAAGACATATAGCTAGATCGATTTACTTTTCGATGCTGATCTGGTACGTACTTTTGACACTAGATCAATGCGTTACAAACGGAGAAGCTATGTTAATATACCCGATCAATATATGTATGCACGGGTATAAAAAATTAAGAGGAGGATATGGGTTAACTTATTTATAGACAGAAGAAGTAATTTTGAAATTTATCCTAATCTTGTAACAGATTTAGTGTACCATGAAGACGGTCCCATATTAAAAATGTGATTGTTTCATTGTAATGACAGCCAGTATTTTTAAAAGAAGATTTATGTTGCGAAACTATATTTTACATACCTTTAATCGGAATTGGATGATATAAAGTTAAAATGTTTAAATTGAGTTAATTTAGGCGAAATCCAGATACAATAATCGATTGTTTTGTTATGTCGATGCCTTTCTCCTGATCAGTTGTACGCGTAATTAATCAAGAATAATATACGACTAATAAATAATGATATTTGAGTGAAGGCACTTTACCAAATTTTTCATAATCGTAATAAAATCGTAAATGTATATAATAATAAATAACAACAAATACTTATTCTTTCAATAACATATAAATGATGACACTCAAATATTTTAAAAGTATTTTTATTACACAATTTTTGTACAATAGTCGTAGTTGAGTTCTCAACTGCCTAAATGAAGTTTATGACATAAAAATTTAATCTAATTTAAATTAAATATAAAACTTTATGAGTGTCCTATATATATTTTAATATAAGTATTGGATTATGAGCGCGGAGTTAGAAAAAAATTATATTATGTAATATTTATTACAATTTTTATTATAAAACTTTTTTATTGGATTTTTTTTTAACAACAATCATTTTCTTATAATTGACTGAGTTTTTTGTATTTTAACTTTCTTTTTTATACCCTTATGACTATATAGTCCAAGGGTATAATAAATTTGCCACTACGTTTGTGACGCAGAGAAGGAGGGGGGTAGATATAGATTCAAGTGTATGAATCGGATCAGAATCGAAAAATAAATCGATTTAGCTATGTATGTCCGTCCGTCCGTCATCACGATAACTCAAAAAGTAAAGGAGCTAGGATTATGAAATTTTCACAAATTCGTTTTTATGCAAAAAACGGAATCGAGTTTTAAATTCAGCCATTTTGGTCCACGGGTTCGAGTAGCTGCCATACAACTCTTCTTTTATATAAGCTTTACACTACACCTGATGAAGCTGGGTGTCTGAAATTTTGCAAAAAATAGTTTAGTGTAATGGCCAAAGTTACTGCAAAATTTAGTTGGTCTACTGCTGAGGGTTCGAGTAGCTGCCATAAAACTCCTTCTTTTATATGAGGATTACACTACACCAAATGAATCTGGGTGTCTGAAATTTTGCCAAAAATAGTTTAGTGTAATGGCCAAAGTTACTGCAAAATTTGGTTGGTCTACTGCAAAGGGTTCGATTAGCTGCCATACAACTCCTTCTTTTATATGAGCATTATTCTACACCTAATAAAGCTGAATGTTTGAAATTTTGCCAAAAGTAATTAACCGGATGATATAATGTATATGTTACGGTCATACGGGTATCCCAGAGTTGACACAGTCTACTCTACTACACTCTTCCTCGTTTTGTTTTTTATTTAAACTTTGTTAATAAAACAAAAAACTCTTTTTAACAGGATATTTTCTTGCTTCCATGCTATGGGGGAATAATTTTAATATATCTGGGTCATATATCCATAAAATTCACATATATATTTTTATTTAATTTAATAAATTTTCCCTACCTTTAAAAAATATAAAAACTTCACATTGTAAAAATGAACATTTACCTTATATTAATTTAATAATTTTTTAATTTTCTTTTTTAGTGTTGGTAAATATCTTAAAAAATCGTATATAAATCGTATATTAAATCGTACATATTAAGATCATAAAAAATATGCAAATTTTAAAAATGTTTATAAAATTAAAAGCGTACTTTACGCATATTTTGATAAATTTAAAAATTTTCGAAAAAAAATAAACAACAAAAAAAAAATTAAATTCATTTGAAACTTTTACTTCATACACAAACATATATTGATTAATTAAAAATTTCCAGATGTTAAAAAATGTATGAAAACAAAATAAAATGAAAGTACAAAAATTATCATGCAACACCATCTATAAAACAAATATAAGTAATGGATAAAAATAAGGGCTTTTTAAAAAAACGCATTTTCAAAATTAAATAATGTTCTATTTAAAATGTTGAGTAAGACGTCAGTTATAGCTTTGATTAAAGTGCATACGGAAAATTTTAATTTTCTATTTTTGAAGCAAAAGCATATTACAAAAGTTTGGATTTAATGATTAAATGAATTCTTAAAAATAAATTCAGCTACAAATTTTTTTAAATTTTAATTTATATATTTTAAATAAATCAATTTTATTATTTCCCAGTTTGATAATTATTTTCCTGAATCCTTAATAAAATTGATGATCAGTAATTAGCATAATGAAACAAAATTGTTGGAATGAGAAACGTTTCATTTCTTTCCGTTTCAGTTTGTCATTGGTAGCGTTCAGTAGCTTCTATCGCTACACTAGATTGCAGCGGTGTAGCAACTAGAATTACATTGTTATACTGAACGATTTACAGCAAAATTAACTGACATTTAATTTTGAGTGACTTTTCGTATATTTTTATTTTTTCTTAAATTATTTTAATTATGGACATAATAGAGAATTTCCATGGTCTTCAAAAACATTGCAATAATTCTATTTCTATTCTTAATTTTTTTTTCTATTTCCTATTTAAATTATCATTTATTTTGAAATTTATAAATTTAATCAAATTAGTTTTCTTTTTTTTAAAATTTAATTTTTTATTTTTTAATCAATTTATATTTTTAATTTTAAAAAAAATGCTTCACTTCAAAAAATTCTCAAAAAATCTTGAAAACAAACACTTTTTACCATTTAAAGTAAACACATAAACGACAATTAAAATCCGCTACACAGTTTGCTTTCAATTTTTTTTTGTGCAAAATTAAGTGGAGCGCTACACTGTAGCTCTAGATAAAAAAAAAGTCGTTCACTAAAAAATTTTACCGAACGCTGCACTTCTCTTGTAGCTCCAGACGCTACAGAACGCAACCATTGTAAGAAATTCAAATGCAATTCCTTGGTATTATTTCACATTGTTTCTGCTGCTCATACGGGGAAAAATGTATGATTGTAATGAAACCGTTTTAGATATAATATAAAAACTGTGATTAGCATAACTATAAATTAAAAAACCCTAGGGCAACACTTCATATTTATTATAAATATGTAGATATTTGATTAAGTTTATAGAAGCAACTATCTTATGACGCTTCCAGTCTTAAGATGTATCTTATTATACTTGTGCTATAAATATTGAAATAGAGCTTCTTTTTTGAGTTTTGGGTGATTGCATCTTCGTAACTAGTGGAATTATAAAAAGTCATGGGGTTTCGTGAAATAAATTTTTGAGTGATAGCCAAGAGGAAAAAAATTTCATTGCTTTATTTTAAACGCTTTTAAACGCTTATTTGTGTTTATAAATTTTATAAACACCCGGACCGATGAACGGATACAACGAAACTATATGAGTAAAATTTTTTAAAATGTCCTAAAAACCAACACCTATAAAAAATATTTTTTTTTTTAAATAATTCGGTAGAAAAAAAAACTTTAGTTAAAAAAATTCAAAAGTTTTATTTATTTATTTTCATTCTTTTTTTTATACAGTTCTTATTTTTCATACCAGTTTCTTAGAAGACAGAAAGTTACATGTATAATATTATTAAGAATCTCATTACATTAAACTGCTAAAGTTTATTTTTTAACATTCTAAAAATTTAATTATAAAATGAAGAAAAGTTACCAAATAGTAATAACATTAATATTTTAATTCAATTAGTTAAAAAACTCCTTTTCTATAAATTTTTTAAGGAAAAAAAACCAGGTTAATTGAAGGAATTTTAAGTCCCAAAGGGAAACTTGATACTTAATTTCAAGAAATCATTAATTCTTTTATATTTGAATACGATTTTCTATTAAGTTTACAAAAGGTCTTGAAGTTTTGAAAATTTATAAATGGGACGTTTTTTTTTAAGAGGTGTAGTATTTGATTGAGAGTTTATTCCACTTCTATGGAACATCTATAACTTTTGATTCTTTCAAAAATTTAATTAATTGCGTAGTTGTCTAGCCATAATTTTTCAATTGAATTATAGTTCAAACGTCTGACAGATCATATCAAAATGTAACATTTCAGCATTCATAATATTATAACGTAGTTCATTACCTGGTCATTTTGTGAAAATTATTATCAACGAAACTGAAGCTTAGTCTAATTGACTTTATTTAATAACTTAGTGAACATCCTAGTTTCTTTATGTTAGTGGACAGTAAAAATATAATCTTTCTAAAAAATATATATTAAGGATCACTTTGAAAAGAATAACAAAAAAAATCCCAATCAAGCAAATTTTCAAACAGCTAAGTGGCATACTGTGGTTAGACATTACATGTTTCATTTAATTTATCCGATTCGAATCAGCTGACATTCGCAATAGGGTTTAAAATCACTGCAAAATCAATAATTCTATATCAAATACATTGAATATAATAATATAAATCAAAACAAATACAAAGTATAAAAAAATAATTTAATACAACGTTAGAACTCAAAAAACAAAACTTGTTAGATATAGAAATTTTATAAAGCTCATAACAAGTTAAATTGTATATTTCTTAGGACTTAACGGACTATCTCAAATATTAATTGTAAATTCGTTAAAATCAATTCTAATTGTGTTTTCTAAAGTTAGTAATTCGTATATTTGTACCACTTAATTAAGTTTACACAGTTTCAATGGCTTGCTTCCGAGCTTTCCATTCCCTAGTAAAATAAAAAAAACAAAAATTATATGAGTATGTCTATTAATTTTCTCTTATTGGAGCCATCGATCTAGCTATGTGTGTCTGTCCGTCCGTGTGTCAGCATGTGCACGATAACTCAAAAACTAAAAGAGCTAGAGTCTAAACAATTTCTAGGTTCCCTATTGTTTTTGGTTAAAATCCGAAGAAGGCTTTGGGGAGCTGCCATACAACTTAACGGCTGGGTGGCACAGTGGTTACAGTGCCGACTTTCATGCGAGAGGCCCCGGGTTCGAACCCCAGTGAAAGTGAAAAAACTTTTATCTGGTTTTCAACTCGACTCAGCTACCATTCGCCTTTGGGTTCAAATTAATGGCTTAATTAATAATTAATAATTATATATCTTTAATAATAAATAAATAAATATAGCAATATAAACAAATACAAAATGTAAACAAATATTTCAATTAAATAATATAACTCACTGATATAGAATACCATATAACTCAAGTACAAAATTATTACAATATAAATAAAAATAGAACTGTATTTATTGAAAATCTAAGGCATTTATACATGTTATAAGGCGTAGTACTATCTCATGTTTAAATTGTATGTGGAATTCATTTTATCAGTTCTAATATATGAATATATTTCCCCTGTTCCGACATGCACATATATAGTCAGGCTGTTTAACCTATCACAGTGAACAGTTAGCACGTAGAGGTGCCGGCAAAAAAAAAAAAAGAAAAAAAAACTTTTTTGCACCAATATGAATTTCTTCAAAACTAATTATACTACGAGGATGAAAATTACACACGGTTAGTTATATAATGAATCGAGCACCATTTACCTATTCTACAAACAGGTCTGACACTGAACACCCATAGAAAAAAAAAAAAATCAATTTGACAAATTAATTCCAATTAAAATAAATATCTTTCTTTATTTCTCACATTATACATATACATCTGGTAACTTTAATTTCTATTTTTGTCTTCTTACTAATTTTTAATTTCTTTAAAAAAATTCTTTTTTAAAAATTCAAAAATAAATATAAATTTGTTATTTATTATATTACGTTTATTTTATATATTAGATTTTGTTTAAATAATTCTTAATAACTAAAAATTACATATAAAAAGAAAAATTTTGTTTATTTTTGCTATTTTTTTTATATATAATAAACGCAACACGCACACACACACATACATAAATACCTTAACGTCATTTTTATACCCGTATGACTATATAGTCCAAGGGTATAATAAATTTGCCATTACGTTTGTGACGCAGTGAAGGAGGGGGGTAGATATAGACTCAAGTGTATGGATCGGATCAGAATCGAAAAATAAATCGATTTAGCAATGTATGTCCGTCCGTCCGTCCGTCCGTCATCATGATAACTCAAAAAGTAAAGGAGCTAGAATTATCAAATTTTCACAAATTCGTTTTTATGCAAAAAACGGAATCGAGTTTTAAATTCAGCCATTTTGGTCCACGGGTTCGAGTACCTGCCATACAACTTCTAATTTTATATGAGCATTACTCTATACCTATGGAAGCTGCATGTCTGAAATTTTAAAAAAATAGTTTAGTGTAATGGCCAAAGTTACTGCAAAATTAGGTTGGTCTACTGCTGAGGGTTCGAGTAGCTGCCATACAACTCCTTCTTTTATATGAGGATTACACTACATCAAATGAAGCTGGGTGTCTGAAATTTTGCCAAAAATAGTTTAGTGTAATGGCCAAAGTTACTGCAAAATTTGGTTGGTCTACTGCAAAGGGTTCGAGTAGCTGCCATACAACTCCTTCTTTTATATGAGCATTACTCTACACCTAATAAAGCTGAATGTTTGAAATTTTGCCAAAAGTAATTAACCGGATGATATAATGTATATGTTACGGTCATACGGGTATCCCAGAGTTGACACAGCCTACTGTGTAGTAGAGTTTTTAATATAATTTACATGTATATAGGTATAGTCATATAAAATGGTTAACGTATGTTTTATTGATCAAAATGAACATGC
>OY720441.1:70453272-70458272 GCA_963082915.1 Dolichopus griseipennis | reverse complement strand
GTTTTTAATTTAAGCCATAAAATTTATTTGTGCTTCTTCAATTTTTATGCCCATGAGAACAATAGTTTAAAGGTATAATATAATTCCTACTCTGTTTATATAACACATCGATGTAGATATGATAGATATAGGCTTAATTGTATCGTTCGGATTAGTATCGAAAAGTAAATATATATAGCAATGTGTGTCCGCTCCTCTGTCCGTTATGATAACTCAAAAACTAAAAGAGCCATCGACTTTTGAAATTATTTTAGAAAATTTGTAAGTTCTCTATTATTTTTGGTTAAAATAGGACCAAGGTTTCTGGTAGATACCATACAAATTTTCAGAAAAAATTTCAATTTATTCAAAACTAATAATTCTGGGAAGCTGAAAACTACACTGGATAACTTTCACAAAAGGGCAACCAATTCTGCGAAGTTTTTACATTTAAAACTTTTATTTAGGGTTGCTGTCATACCCTATGCTTTGAAGTCTTTAAAATTGATTAAAATACAGAAAATTCCAATAATAAACTTGTAAATGTGATTCAAAAATCCAAAAATATGTTGTTTTTTTTTAAATATAATCAATAATAAATTTCATTTAAATTCTTTAAAATATTTATAAAATACGATTAATAATTAATTTTTATTCTTGTTTTTATTTTCAGGTGAGTTTTATTTATTCACTTTTTAAACGAATGGGTAAATATTAAATTAAAAAAAAAAACTGTTATACAGATTTAATTTAATTTATTTTATTAACAAGTAAAATTTCTTATCATCCCTCCATTATTTTAGTTTATATGTTATATTATTTTTTATATTTCATATTAATTTCAGTTTTATTTTCATTTTAAAATCATTTATCTTATGGATTAAAAACAAAAAACAAAAACAAAAAACAAAAAGTAAAACTATTCATTCTGGTTTTCATTGTACACATCAGCATTGGCTAAAATCGACATTAATCATAATTATATTTAGTAGTAAAACAAAAGTTATTTTATTCCCTTTACATCAAGAACAAGTTTACCAAAAGTAACATTAAGAGTTCTTGGGTATAGGGTTTTTTTGAAGATGAAAATTAGACAGGATAAAAAAACACACAAAAACTTTAATGATAAATGATATAAACTTTAGATAAGTATGTAACTATTAATTTGTATTTCTTCTTTTAGTTGTACTTATCACTATCTCTAAAAACTCTAAAAGTTATTAAAAAATTGTGGTTGCATGACACTTTACTGAAAAACAAAAATTCCGAATGAAAAAATAACGAAAAAAAAAATCCTGAATTTTATTTCTGTAAAAAAAACCCCGAAAACAAAATAGTGAAAACCAATCTTTTATAAAGAATAGAGCCCTTTGTCGCATATATTTGTATTTAATATAAATTGTGGTTGCATGATACTTTACTAAAATAAAATCCCGAAAACAAAATACTGAAAACCAATTTTTTGTAAAGAATATAACCATTTGTCGTAAATATTTGTGTAATTTTTGAATTTGTAATGAATTCGGGATAACTAAAAGTCGGTATTTGTTGCTTTGTGTTATCTTATTAATGGATTTCAGAGTTGGATACAAAATCAAGAATGCTGCTTTTTCCAGAGTATTTGTATTTGCATTTTACTAAATATGTATATTTTAGTCGAATTTGATTTTGGAATTTTGTACCCAACCTGCATAAGGTTTGGTAATTCGGGATTTTTTTTTCAAGATTTTAAATCATTCGGTATTTTGATATTTTCGAGATTTTTGTTTTCAAGATCTTTTAATTTGGAATTTTCTATTTCAGTAAAGTGTCATAGACCCAAAAATTGTTTGTATAATTTATTTTTTTTGGTTAAACTTAAACTTAAAGAATTCCTCAAATCATTGTATAATGGTCATGTGGCAAAAGAATGAATTGATTTTTATTTTCTTTTTTTTTTTTTGGGGAAGTTATTAATTATAAATTAACGTCCATTCACAATAAGTATTTCGAAAATAATATAATTATTAAAATGATAAAAGTTTTTTTTAGTTATATCTAAAGATAAATTTTGAAATTGAGTTTAATTAAATTTAAAATTTAATCAAAACGAGGAAGAGTATAGTAGAGTAGACTGTGTCAACTCTGGGATACCCGTATGACCGTAACATATACATTATATCATCCGGTTAATTACTTTTGGCTTTATTACGTGTAGTGAAATACTCATATAAAATAAAGAGTTGTATGGCTGCTACTCGAACCCTCTGTCGTAGACCAACCAAATTTTGCGGAAACTTTGGCCATTACACTAAACAATTTTTGGCAAAAATTCAGACACCCAGCTTCATTAGGTGGAGAGAAATGCTCATATAAAATAAGGAGTTGTATGGCAGTTACTCGAACCCTCTTCAGCAGACCAACCAAATTTTGCAGAAACTTTGGGCATTACACTAAACAATTGTTGGCAAAAATTCAGACACCCAGCTTCATTAGGTGGAGAGTAATGCTCATATAAAATAAGAAGTTGTATGGCAGCTACTCGAAGCCACTCCACTAGACCAACCAAATTTTGCAGAAACTTTGGCCATAAAACTAAACTACTTTTGGCAAAATTTCAGACACGCAGCTGTAATAGGTACAGAGTAATGCTCATATAAAAAAAGAAGTTGTATGGCAGCTACCCGAACCCATGGACCAAAATGGCTGGATTTAAATAGCGATGACGGCTATTGCAAAAAAACGAATTTGTGAAAATTTCAAGATCCTAGCTCCTTTAGTTTTTGAGTTATCGTGCGGACGGACAGACGGACGGACGGACAGACGGACAGACGGACGGACAGACGGACGGACAGACGGACGGACATACATAGCTAAATCGATTTATTTTTCGATTCTGATCCGATCCATACACTTGAGTCTATATCTACCCCCCCTCCTTCTCTGCGTCACAAACGTAATGGCAAATTTATTATACCCTTTGACTATATAGTCATACGGGTATAATGACTATATAGTCATACGGGTATAAAAATATCTATTGATATTTTGAGAGAACTTTTAAAAAGTTACTGTCACAATGTTTTGAACATTCACTTAAAAAGAAGAAGCTATTTGTTAATTGGTACAATCTTTTGTAAAAATTTAATCAATTAAGAAAATGAAAGCATTGAATACATTGTGGTGTCTAAATATTATACTTTTAATTCATACTAGCACCATATAGGAGGACATTCAATAAATATTTCACACTAAGCTCCAAATTTTCTCTAAGCAGTTATGTATGCAGTTATAGCTATTTAAATCTTATAAGTATACGAATGTTATTTTTTGTGAATTATATGTTTTATTTTGTACATCACGAAATACAATGTTTTTAGATATTTTTTTACTGGATATAATTTGACCAGAAAACATTAATTAAAATTACATCAAATTATTTAAAGCAACGTACTGTGTCCACTATAGAACCGACCGCTATTACAGGAAAAGCGTAATGTGAAATTTCTTTCAAACATTTTTTATTAACATACGAATTTATTTTTATGAAATGTGAATTTAGAAAAAATCAAACTAAGTGGACTTTAAAGTTTGTCGGATCCAAAAACTTTCTATGGCAAAGTTGTAACTTTTTATTTAATAAGTTTTTTCGTACCATTTTTAGTTTATGAAGTATTCGAAAAAAAACCTAAAAATTACCTTAGGGAAGTACCCCTTGAGGTTACCCGATTTTCTTCAAAAGCTTAACAATTCAGAACAACATCAAAACCTTTTATTATATGAAATTTGAAAACATTTCTCATAACCGTTAAGGCTGTACACGTACTCACAGGCATGCAGACATACACTACACACGCACACACAAACTGACATCACAACCGGACTGCGCGCCATAGTAATGCATACTAAGAAAGATTACAGGTTCCAGTTTTTGGTGTGAAAACACTACCTATACGCCTTATTATTTTTAATATATAGCGGTTGGTAAAAAACATTTTTAAGGCAAGCAATAATTAATTGGACCTCGAAGAAACTAATTTCCTTTTTTTTGTAAAGCAGTGGAGTTATCAATTAACTTTCATTCTTTTTATTTAAGAGTCAGAATCTTTAACAGGTGTTAATTGTGTCATAAATTATTAATTACAATCTTTTTTTTCATTGTCCTTTCAACTAAAGGAAATTTCAATTAATTTTCTAAATAATGATAAGAAAACCCAATTATATGTATGATGTAATTTAAAGTATTTGAATAGAAATCTTACAAAAAGTATGAAAAAAAAATAAGAATTTCATACCATAAAAATTGTTTTAATGTCAAAAAAAAATATTTTTTAATAAATTACATTTGTCTAGACCGACATTTTCTTAAATAAAATGTGAAAAAAATGGTATTTTCCTAACAATGTTTCAATGTAAATTCCTTAATTTATACAAGAAAATTAAATTTTATTTGTAAAAAAGATTAATTTGTTACAATTTAAGCATATCTACGTACTTGTATAATGTTTATTTATTAATTTGAATTGTAAAGGTAAAAAATACAGGAAAAAAAATGGAAACTTTTTATTTGTTAGGAAAATTTCTTAAAAAAATAAAATTCTAAAAATACTTGAATAATTATTGTACGTAGGTTCATTTGAATTTTAAATTTAAAAATTTAAAATGAAAAATTATATGAAATAGGTATTATATAATAGGTATATAAGTAATTCTTTAGTTTTTTTTTAAGAAGTTTCACGTGCTGTTTTATAAAGAATTCCATTGAGTCAGAAAAACATTTGTATTATTGTATGTAAAGGTTAGAATAAAAGTTTATACACAAATTACAAAGGTATGTACAATACAATTGATATGAACTTTTCTAATTTTTTATACAAATGACGTAAATATACACCAAGTAATAAAAAATTAAAAATAATGAATTAAATAAGAAAATTTTCTTTCATTATTATTTCTAAATGTTGGTGGCTTCGAAGACCTTACTCTTATTATGAATTTTCTTACTTAAGATTTTATTCAATGAATTCCAATGTTGCTAGTAC